>JAZHYW010020461.1:0-16991 GCA_037355805.1 Ixodes ricinus
CGCCCAGATGTCCAAGCTGTCAGGTCGAATTCTTCCAGCTTGCCTTGGTGGTCATTGTTCCCGCTGTAGTCCTTGTATGTTGACCGACTCGTCGCCAAAATGTGATGTATCCCGGGGCGAAGCTCGAGCCATCGACACCGAGGAGCGTCCAGATGTGCTTTAATGGCGCTCTGGAATTGCAATGCTCGAGCACCAGATGCCGTGCCCCAGGTCCGTGGCTCTTGAAAAGCGCGGTTAAGCGCGTGTGCCCGGTGACGCCATCTTCTTGGCCACCAGCTGATACATGACAAAAACAAAACCAGCTTATTGTTAACACAGAACTGAATACCCCGTCGGGCGAAATGACTGCACTAAAAACAGAAACAACGTCGTTAAGTACTGTGAAAGTAGAAATGCAAAAATAAAGGTTCTCGCCTCAAAGCTTGCTAAACAAGTCGATCATCTGTCAGCAGTACAGGATGACTTGGAAAATAGATCGAAGCGTTGCAATCTTATCTTTTACGGAATTGAGGACGACAAAAATCAGCAGAACCCATCCTTTGGGAATGATTATCTACGTTAATGCGAATAGCATCAAACGGTGCGGAGTTATGCGCGTTCGTCAGGTGGCCGGGTACACTCTAGATACGCCAGCCCACTCTTGAGGCGATTCTAAATTTGTTGACACTTTCACAGCCCTGCGCACGATCTCCGCAGCCCAGCACGTGCGTTTGTGTCACTTAGGAAGGCGAGCAAAGCACGCGCCATACGCACAAACACTCAAAATGGTACCGACCAGACTTTCTGGCGTCTCAGCTAGTCTCAACCAACGGTACTTTAAACGGTTGTTTATATCTTACCATAGACGCGCTTACAGCGCTGTCACAGCTACCGGTGCGCGCGTTCCATGCACGAGGGCTCATTCCGCCTTCGTGAGGCTGAGCACGGCCGCTACATCACCCTCTCCCGAGCGCGGGAGAGGGTGAGCTAGCGGCCGTGCTCAGCCTCACGAGAGCGGAATGAGCCCTCGTGCATGGAACGCGCGCGCACCGGTAGCTGTGACAGCGCTGTAAAGCGCGTCCTATGGTAAAGATATAAACAACCGTTTAGAGTGCGTTGAATGACTGCCTTCATAGCTCTGTGGTTAGCGCGTCTGCCTGCTGATCAAAGGGTCAACGGTTCGAATCCCAGCCGGCGCCGGTCTTTTTTATTTATTTATCGACCCGCGGCGTAAGAGGTTAGATAGCCAGATAGATAGATAGATAGATAGATACATAGACGAAAAGTGCGTGAAGTATCCAAAGAATGCTATTCGCATTAAAACGAAACGTGGTCCCAAGCACAAACCAAAGTTATGGTAATATGTGAAACTAAACTCGGAACAAAACATTCCGAATCAGACATAGAGCGCTCCCATAGGCTGGGACACTTTAGATCTGACAAGCCAAGGCCCACGATTGTAAATTCATTGTCTTTTAAAACTACACAACACCTCTATCTTTGGGATTTAAGCTGAAGGACTCTGGAATTGCGATTAGCGAGGATTTCTCCGAAAAGATGCGTTACGAACGCAGAAGGCTTTTGCAATTTGGGAAATTCAAGGAAATAGGTTCAAACTACGTTTTAACAGGCTTATTATCGGCGACTCTACCTTTTTCTATAACCACAATAAACATTCTGTTAGAGCTCAATCATAACAATCCCATAATAGGCATCGTCAACCCATATCTCCAGTGCGTGATCTTCTTGTTCTGCTTTTAAATGTCGCGTATAAAAGATAAGGTCGACGACTTCTTCTCTCTTGCATCAATAAAACCTAGCCTAGTCATTGACAATGAATCCTGGTTGGGTGCTTATGTATATATACTAACGCCGAGATTTTTCCATCTGATTTTCGTGTCTATGCAATACAGAAACGCATGGCTGTGGGGTCTTTATCTTGGTTCAACGCAGCTTGCAGAGCACTGGAATCAATGCTAATAATTTTAACAGTGCTGAGTCAGTGTGGTGTAGGGTAGTACTTCAGAACGGTGCATTTTTGGCGGTTAATTCATTTTACAGACCTCCGGGTTCTAGTAGTCAGTCCCTGCTAGAAATATCGAGACACGCTACTTTCTGTTTACCCTGAATATTTCTTACTATACTTCGGCCTCACCCATACATGTACGTAACGCGTTACAAGTAACGAGTTTCTTGTACCTAGTTACTATTTTCGGTAACGAGTAACGTATTTAGTTACTTTTTTAGAAAAGAAACGAGTAACGGTATTTAGTTACTTTGAAGGCCAAGTAACGAGTAACGGTATCTCGTTACTTTTGAGGAGTAACGTGTACAACACCGCTTAAACGGCCTTGTTTTTATTCTATCCTGAGTATGCGTCTATTGCGACAAAGGCAGATGGGCAACCCGAAAAGCAACTAAACAGTATGACAGTACAGCAACGTATATCGCTGAACACGTCAGTCGAACAGTTCGACTGACGTGTCCAGCGATAAACGTTGCTGTACTGAACTCTACAGCTGGGAATGTCCTTCACCCAGCGAGCACAATCAGGTTCGTTGGTTGAACCTTCTAGAAACGGGTACGGACCGAATGTAAACCCGGAGGTTGCAAACACGGGACGGCACATAACCCATTACCCGCTGTCCTCAATGAAGGCGCAGTTCTCGAAGATTCACCAGCTCTTCCTGAAGCACAACACTGCCGTTCCTTCGAGCGCGTCGGTAGAACGACTCTTCAGCGTCGCCGGAGATGTATTTTCAAGGAAGCGAGGAAACATAACTGATGAAAACTTCTACAGGCAGCTGGCAACGACTACTAAAAAAAAAAACAATAAACCATTACCATGAAACAAAAACAGTTGTGTATTTGGTCGTCAAAGTAACGTGGAAAGTAACTCGTTACTTTTGAGGTAACTCACGCGTTCCTTTTGAGAATCGGTAACGAGTAACGTATTTAGTTACTTTTTGAGCGAGTAACGAGTAACGGTATTTAGTTACTTTTTGGGGTAACGTGTACATGTCTGGCCTCACCCTACGATGGACTAAAGGCAAAAGCTATGGACCGCCAGATCCAATCGCGAGCCATTTAGAAATTTCGTGGTATTGTGCTTTGATGCACGTATCGGTGCCCGCGTCGCGGATTACTGATGGGAGTGGGCGGACAGTGGTTCGAATCTAATAGTATTGAGTGGCTCTAACAATGTTACATTGCAAAAAAGCCACGACGTACAGGCTGTTTGCAGTGTCGAAGTTATAGAAATGATGCAGCGTTTTGGGTTCGGAGCATTTTTCTGTCAACCCTAATCAATGCTAGGCATGTCAAAGTTTAGCGTGGAACGTGATTGGACCTCGCGGCCCGTGGCTTTGGCCTTTAGTCCATCGTAGGATGAGACAAAGTATAGGAGGTAATTTTAACTTTCCCGATGTGCAGTGGAAATCTGGTCTTTCTCGAACGACTAACACGTCTTCCCTTTAATCTTCATTCGTCAATTTTATGTAAAGTTGCAATCTTTATCAAAACGTATTATCGCCAATAAGGGCTGGTTTTCAACGGCCCAGTATGCTAGATCTCCTTTTCACGAATCAAAAAGCTCTTATGTCTTCTGTATCGGTTCTGCCAGGAATCAGCGACCACGACGTCGTTATTGGTAATTTGAAATGCCCTCAAGCTAAAACTTCTAAATCTGTTCCCAGAAGAATTTACTTCTATGACCAGGGTGCTTACTCTAGCCTGATGGAAGAGCCATTTCCTCTATTTTGGAATTGGAAGAACTCAGTTTATCTTTAAATATGAACGATCTTTGTAATACGTTCTTAAGTAAATTAAAGCATTTAATTGCTATTTACGTACCATCAAAAATACTACGGTCAAAGGCAGCGCAAAGATAGGCCTTGGATAAACAGAGAGCTGTGGTCCACTATAAACGAAAAAAGGCGTGCTTATTTATGCTCTCGTAAAAACCAAACCACTCAGAGTCTTAAGGCCTGTTCACACTCTTGCGACCGAGTACGACCGAGAGAGACGAGATCTGTTACAACTTCTTAAATTGTTTTAGGACGAGGGAACACACTGGCATTGTGGCGCCATCTATGCGGTGACCCTGGAACTGCATTTCACAAGAGCGAAGGTTTTGTCGGATTTCCGAGGTCAAATGTGCGTAATACTCGTAGAAAGGCTCGTTTATAACATTGACAAAAGTTTTTCGAGCCAAGAGAGAAAGGATAATGCGCGAGAGAAATAAAAAAGTATGCCGGACCGCCGAGTTTATACTGCTACCCAATACATGGCGTCAGTGTGTCCTCTTGTTTATGAAGTTTTAAGGAACCCAGGTTTAAGAGGTCGCAAAAGTGTGAACGGGCCTTTAGGCAACTAGAACAATTCAATAGTATCTACAAACAACAGCTAAAAACAACCAAACAAAGTTTCTATACTTCTCTGGAACAACGCTTAAAAACAAATCCCAAAGCTGTATGGAAATATATTGGGAGGAACACAAAAGAGGATGCTGGTATACCGCCAATTGACAGTAATGGTACAATAGTATCTGATGATTGTTAGAAAGCATTATATGCTTCTATAATTACTTCCAATCAATTTTTTCCCAACTAGTGACTTACGTGCCCCATCATTTTCAGGCTGGAGTCACTCTCTCCAATGTCGAGAGAGAGAGAGATAATAAACTTTTATTTATCAAGAGTAGACGCTGTCATCGTCTCGTGGTGGGTAGTCTCTTAGTCCAGGAGTCCATGGTCCTTGGCTGCCCGCCGGGCCCTGTCGATTAACTCGATCTGTTCATCAGGGTCCACGCTAGTTAGCCGCCTCTCCTACTGCTCTCTCATGGGTCTCACTATGGGTTGTATCCCCGTGCTGCCCTGGCATCCCCACACCATGTGGTAGAGGTTGTTGGGCACCTTGCAGGCCTTGCAGTCATATACGTAGCAGGCTGGGTATCTCAGGTGGTAGAGCGTGCCATGTGGATAGGTGTTGGTTTGCAGTTGCCTCCAAGAGACTGCCTCTTCCCTGGATAGCTTCGGGTGGGGTGATAGATAGACCCTTCTTCCAAGCGGATAATGTTCTAATGTACCTGCATTTCTTTTGGGGGCGCCTTCATCCGGGCTCAACAGGGCTCGATCGATCGGCAGGAAGGCCCGGAGGGTATAATCTCGAGCCACGGCGTGGGTCGCCCTATTTCTCGCCAGGTCCTCGTGCCCCGGTGTCCAAACTGTCTGGATTTCTGGAAACTCTCTGTTTTTTGTCACGATCTGGAGAGCCGCTGCAGCCACTCTCTTCTCAGGAAGTTTCTGCACGCAGCCTGTGAGTGTGTGATTATTAGTGAGGCGCTCCCTGCTCGTCGTAACCGCCAAAGCGATGGCTGTCTCCTAAGCTGCCTCTATCTCTTGGGCCCTGACTGTCGCTGCTGCCACCTACTTTACGCTGCCACCGCGCAGACCAATGTCGAACTTAAAAATAAATGCTGACGGAATTCGGAGCCTCCTTCTAAACTTGAACATAAATAAGGCCACTGGCCCTGATGAAATCCCAAATCGCGTTTTGAAGGGATGTGCTGACGTGGTTTCCTCTATTTCTTTATTCTGTTCACGAAATCCTTGTCATCCTCAAGGCTGCCAGCAAAGTGAAAGGTAACCAGCGTTGTGCCTGTGCATAAAGGTGGATCTAAGAGTAAAGTAGAAAACTACCGGACTATATCCCTTGTACCCGGATGCTCGAAACCGCTTGAGTACATAATATTTAGCACTTTAGTCAATCATCTAAACACGAACAGCTATTTTCCTTCCTTCCAGCATGGGTTTAGAAGCAGCTTCTTGTGCAAAACACAGTTAGTAGAATTTTTTCATGATGTGCTATCCTCGTATGATAGAGGTTCTGAGGTATGTGGTTTTCTTGATTTAAAAAAAAGAAAGCGTTCGACTCTGTTTCATTAGAATAAATCTTACTTAAATTATCCTCAATAAATATTCCAGTTAATGTGTTATTATGGCGGAAGGATTACTTTACCGAGCAAAAACAGTGCCTTGTAGTAAACGGTAAAATATCTCCATACGTGGACGTCACTTCGGGGGTCCCGCAGGGATCCGTTCTAGGTACCCTTTTATGTCTTATTTTCATTAATGACATTACCATGGACATAGAGTCAAGTATTCGTATTTATGCCTACGACTGCGTGATATCTCGATCTGTATAGAATTCTGTTGGTAGCACTGCTTTGCAACAGGATATAGACTGCATTTCAGGCTGGTGTGAAAGTCGGCATATGAATCTAAACATTGATAAATGTCATCATGTGCGCTTCACACAAAAAAATAACAACATAAACTAAACCGTTGCTTTTTTTATACAGCCTAAATGGCACTACACTGACCGTAACCGGAAGTAAAATATCTAGGGATAACCTTTACAGAACGGTTATCTTAGCAGTTACATATTGACAAAGCAACCGCTAAAGCGACTGGTACGTTGTATTTTTTCGACGCAACTTTAGAAACTGCCTTCCCGAAGTGAAGGATCGAGACATTATATTTGACAAATATAATGCCCGTTCTAGAATATGCTTGTGTACTCTGGGACCCGATACAGTATCTCTGTGATGACCTTGAAAGGGTTCAAAACAGAGCAGCGAGATTCGTGACCGGAAATTATGAATACACTGTAAGGTCGAGTCTCCTAAAAGACTGTCTTGGGTGGCAGCCGCTAAAATGCCGAAGACTCGCTTTACGTTTAAAACTTTTTCATACCATTTATAATAACAAAACGGGCATAAACAGGGGATCGTTTCTTCAGCTACCTCACTTCATATCACGCAGGGTAGATCATCAGTATAAGGTTCGCGAATATTCGCGCCGCACTAATCTCTTTAAACACTCTTTTTTTCCCTCTTATCACCCATCAATGGAACTGTCTACCCGAGTCGCTTGTCATGATATCCAACGATGTGTTTTTTCCAGACTTAATGAAGAGTGCTTGTACCTTGTCTCCTGATTGTGTCAAATGTGTTAATAATTGTACAAAGCTTACTATTCTTATTGTTCCTACCACTAGCGAACTTTACGTCACAAACCTAGAGCTCATTTATGTTTTTTCTCGCTGTATGTCCCCCTTTCCCCCACACACACACTTTCTGTAATGCCTTTGGGCGCTGAAGGGTATATTGAATGAATAAATAAATAAATAAATAAATAAATAAACGAAAGCCGAAGACGGCATTGGCAAAACGGGTATTTTACAAAAAGCAAATAGAACTAAAACCTTTCTTTGAGAAATCCCCGGGTGTAGCTGAAACATTTGGCTGCTTTGCAACGTACAATACCATCGCTGTTTTTTTGTTTTTATTTTTGTCCTAAAATATATTAATCATTTCCTCCTCCTCCCCTCGATATTTCGAGGGGGGCGAGGGGGGGGGGCTTTCTGGCCACCGCACTCAATTTAGTTTGAGACCACCGATATATAGTACAGACATTTCCAGCTGAGTAGTTGCCCGGCCGCGCGTAGAGGGCTCTGGCGCATTCTGCCACCTTTAGGTTGCTTCATTTTGGTTGGTTTCGGTTTCAACGTGCAAGCGGGATTGTGTTGCTGTTTCATGCCGTTTTCCCCTAAATTTATTGTACAAATGTCTTCCTTGTAGCACATAACCAATGAAACAATGATACTGAGTGTCATGGTCATTCCAGACATAAAGAAAGAGAAGCAAGAAGACAATACAAGAAAGGAAGAGCGCGTGAGACGAGGAGGCGCCAGAAAGGGTGCGGTTTCTCGGAAGGGCTCGAGAAGGGCGCGACCAGGACTCGGACTCGGAAGGCCAGGCTGCGTATTGTTGGGAGGACCTCTGTCGACGTGACCAGGCGTCAAAGGCCCGACTCCGTCCCCGTCACCTCTCGTGGTCAAGGCGCCGACCTGACTGAGGCCGACTGGACTACGTGAGGTGCGGAGGACAACTCCAAAGACAGGGCGTATCAACATCCCCGGGAACCAGACTCTCCAGGCTCCCAACGACTATCTCCAAGCCCATCAACGAGGAGCTGTCCACCCTTCTCCTTCGGCGGTCTAGTCAAGCGTCCTACAAGATTGATGACGCCACCCCTCAATATGACCAGGACATAACTGCGAGAAAGACCACTCTCAAAACGACATTCCTTGAAATAGCCCCGGTGTAACCGGTGTAAATATCTAGTATTTTTTTAATATTTATATTGCAATAGTGAAAGATTCCCTAACGCATCTATGTCTTCCGTACTTTTATTAGCACCATAAACACACAAACCGTACCTCACCATCACACTGAGCCACTTCCAGAGCCACAAGGTATAGTTTCGAGCCTAAATTGCGAGCTTCTTTTACGAAACACAATATCCGTCTGATTACGTCCACCAGTCGAAGTTCGGCGGTGAAACAACTGAGCTGATGCACAGGGAGTATAACTATCGTCCACGGCCGTACCCGGGGTAGTAGCTTGTAGAAAAATGAACAACAAAGAGTATTTTTCCACTTAAGAATAGCAGGACAAGCTCCGCTTCCAACACACGCCCGTTGCCTTCCGTCGTGCTTTGACCACGTGTGCACTGAGTGGTACGGAAGGTGGATCGGGCTTGAGTCAGAGATTCCACTGCTCATCTTGTATCGCGATGGGTGAACAGTGAAGAAACAAGTGGAAACGTTATTGATAATGTGGTGAATCAGGAAGAACAAATAAACTGACAAGTTTACTGCTTGGTGTTTGGTTTTTGAATATCAACACTTCTTGTGAACTTTGCATCATCTACAGCTAAGAGACCGATCACCCATTTGAGGCTTCATCAAGGCTGTAGAAATATACAAAGCAAGCCAATTATTATTTTTTTAGCGTGTTCTCGAGCGCTCCCGTTGATGTTGAAACCTGGCAAATGTAGACAGTGTTATTCGAGACACCCCTCCTGCTACCTGGTCCTTCCCGATTCCTGCATCCTCGATGAGGTCCTGCCCATGGCTCGGTTCCCTGCCGTACCTGAAGCCCTGACAACCGCTCGGTCCCAATAGTACCTAATGATGTAATGCAATTACGCGGTAAATATAAGTATTGGGCGATACTTGATGGAGTATACTCCATCAAGTATCGTCCAATACGTTGCACCTTGTTTCTTGCCTTATAAGGCAAAAAACAAGGTGCAACGCGGAGTGAAGGCGCGGAGGAGAGCGGAGCGACGAAGGGACGGCAAGGGGCGCTGCGGGTAAAAGGCGTGCTCCTTTCCGCTCGGATAGTCATGTCGTACTGTTTGTGTTTGCGTGGTTCGCGTCGTCGCTTTGCTTTTCTGCAGTGTTTTATTGCGAAAGCATTAACTGCCCCATGGAGCGAGCCGACGTCATCAGCTTTGAAACCGCGCCAAGCGGCACCTTAAATCCTTTCTCCTGGTGAAGCCAGCTCCCAGCTATGAAACCACGCGAAAAGCCAAGCCAAACGGCACCTAAATTCCCCGATCCCAAGGAGCGAAGTAAAGCTGATGGATTTCGGCTTCGGTCCCATTGGCTGGCGCGCGTCGACGAAACTCCCATGCATTGGCCGCTGCCCGTCAGTTTGAATGACCACCACCCCATGGCGCTGCGTGTCCATCAGCGAGCTGATAACACGAAACGTCCAAGGTCAGAGCGGTGAGGAGAGTGCGCGCTCTGCCGTCGACGCGATTACGCTGCAGACGAAATACGGGAGCGGAAGAATGACGTGCATGCTTTCGCATTCACAACTCATAAGAAGTGGTTAGGTGTACCTCAAGCCTTTTTTTTTTGTGATTGAGTGAACTTGGTCGCGATTGGTGCCGTTCAGTGGCATGTAAATAACGCGTGCAATGACGGAGGGACGGCGGGACAAGAGAGACAGGACGTGTTTTGTGCCGGGGTGCAACAGTGGCTACGTGTCCTCCAAAGAAGCCCGTTCGCTTTTTTGTGCCCATCTCGAGTTCGATCGGCGTGAGACGTGGTCTCGCAACATCAGAAGGAGTGACAGGGAGACTCTTCTTCATGTAATGTAGGCTCTGCCACAAGCATCAGGTGCAAGTACCTCCACCCAGCTGACGACTTTCCGCACTTGGTAAAGAATCTGCGAAATCGGTTCTTAAGGCTTATTCACACGATGCATCTTTTCAACGCGCCACAGTTTAGCGAAACCGAGATTTCGCAAAATTGGCCTGTTCACACATGGAGTTTGATCCGCGAGACTTGTCACGTATGCGAGAATTTCTCCAAACCTTGTCATCTGCACCGGGAATACTAAGCATTTCGCATTAAAATGATATGAAGTACTCACACTGTAAAGAGACAGTCTGTTTTATTAATACCACTCAATGAACATCGTCAGATTCGGCTCACTGGGTTTACTAGTCCTGCCAAACCCGGGAAAGACCGCGAACGTCAAAGAACAGGCGGATGATCTCGAAGCATTTCGGACATTATTGCACCGCTAAAAGAAAGTTATCCCCAGCCATCATGTTTATATGCGGTGCTTGCACTCGTCACGACTGATGATGAATCTGCACCGCGCCACCAACCCGTACTGCTAAACCGCCGTTCACACACTTGCAACCGAATTGGACCAAGACTTATCACCTGTACGCACCGCTTCTCCGCTTGTCGCTTGCCATGTTTGCTTTTCTTTTTCGGCTTTGGCTCGGATACGAAATCGGCCAAAAATCAAACTCCTCCAAAAGCTCGCTCCTCCTCGAAGGTCAGACGTCATAGCGAAGTCGAGTGGCCATTGGCAGTGTCCGCGTTTCTCCTTCAGGTGATTGACAGGCCTCAGTGAGGTTTCAGCGAAAAATTGCTCCAGAAGCGAGGAACACGCGCCACTCTTTTGGTTGAGTTCAGACGGGGAATCTGTTTCCTGAAACCTAGTTTCGCGACCCAAGATTCGCCAACAAGATGCATCGTGTGAATAGACCTTTAGACACTGGGTTTGACACATCAAAGGGTCGTGTGCACGCTGACTGCATTAGAAAGGCTTGGAGAAGTCATCATCATCATAATTTATTTTCCTTGAGGGCCTCAGGGGCATTATACAAGGGAGTGAACACAATAAAAACATCAACAAAAATAGTTAATAAAAAAACACTGTAACCTATACTTGTATATTAGAAAGAAAGAGGTTAACGGCTGCAGCAAACTTGTTAGTGTCAGTCATGTTTACAATGAGGTCAGGTAATGAGTTCCAATCGTCAATAGCAGATGGTAGAGTCGACATTTTATAAGAGACAGATGACGAAGTAATTGAGCGCAGTTTACATGAGTGGTCAAAACGAGGGAAATTTCGGTAGGAGGTGATAGTAGAGAATCTTTTAGATGGTTGTTGTGGTAAAAGTTTTTTGAAGAAGAGTGAGACGTGACACCCTTCGACGTAAAGAAAGTAAGTCAAGGTTAGCTGATTTGCGTAATCCTGATATGCTAGTGTATGGGGAGTAGTCAGAGTAAATAAAACGAAGACCTCTGTTTTGAACGGATTCAAGGTTGTTAGTTAGATATGATTGCCATGGTAACCATATGGATGAAGCAAATTCAAGTTTAGATCTGACCAAGGTTGTATAAGCTAGTAGTTTTACTGAAGGTGTAGCTAGTCTGAGGTTACGACGAAGAAATCCGAGAGTACGGTTAGCATCGGCAGTGACAGCATTTATGTGAGTAGTCCATGACAGATCAGAGGTCAGGTGAACGCCTAGGTATTTATATGAGGAACAGGTAGCTACTGGGATAGTGGAAAGGTGATAAGAAAAGGATGAAACATGTGAACTGCGGGTGAATGATAAAGATTCACATTTATTAAAGTTTAAAGTCATTTGCCATATGTGGCACCACTGAGTTATAAGTGCGAGGTCATTCTGCGAAATTTGATTATCGTGGTTTGAATTAATAGGTCTATAAATTACACAGTCGTCGGCGAACAGACGTATTGAAGAGGAGATGTTGAGGTACAGATCATTAATGTATATTAAAAATAGGAGGGGGCCAAGAACGGTTCCCTGGGGGACGCCGGAGGTTACAGTGCAGGTGGTAGATTTGGTGTTGTTAATAGATAAGTACTGGGTGCGATTTGTGAGGAATTCGGAGATCCATTTGACGACTGAGGGATGGATATTAATATTTCTAAGTTTCAGTAAGAGACGTTGATGAGGGACCCTGTCAAATGCCTTGGAGAAATCAATAAATATGGCGTCAGTTTGCTTATTAGAATCAAAGTTTGAGTAAACGTCAGTAAGAAAAGCTGTTAGTTGCGTTTCGCATGAGTATGACTTTATGCGAAAGCCGTGCTGATGCTCGAAAAGAAGGTTGTGGGAGTCTAGAAAGTTTATTATGTTAGAATAGAGTATATGCTCTAAGAGTTTAGACGACACACTGGTGAGCAAGATGGGGCGATAGTTGTTGATTAGTTGGCGATCACCTGCTTTGTAAACGGGGATGACGTTAACGATTTTCCAATCGCATGGAATTTCAGAAAGTTGAAGAGACTGCGAGAAAATGTCGCAGAGGAAAGTTGAAGAGACGTGTTTAGTATATATTAATATTTTCGAGTTTATTTGGTCGTCGCCAGAGCTAGAAGACACCTTCAGCTGATCAATGGCCTTTAGTACACCAGAGTGGTCGATCATGATAGGATTCATAGGAGGATGAGGGGGTTGGCACAAGTTGGGCATACCTGACAAGTCTTCATTGGTAAAGATTGAGCTAAAAAAGTTGTTAGTTTCAAGAGCACTATGTTCGTCAGAAAGTGGAAGGCCGTACTCGTCAACGAATTGTAATGGAAGAGAGAGTGCTGGGTTAATTACTTTCCAAAACCTTTTAGGTTTATTGGTTAAAATGTTGGGGAGGTCATGAGTATAAAATTTGGATTAGGCATTATGAATCAGCGGATTTGTAGGCCCTAGGCATTCGTGATAGGCGTTCCAAGATGCGTTAGTGTTAAGAGCCTTTGCCCTCGTATAAGCTCTTTTTTCCTGTTGGAGTGACAATGAACTGTTTTATCGTACCAAGGGTTAGTGTTATCGGATATAATTCGAGTGAGTGGAACGAAACGTTTGATTAGGGATGTTAGTCTATCTTTGAAAAGAATCCAGTTTTCATTGACCGTCCTTTCTGCGAAGTTAACTGAGAATATGTGATAAAATTCTTCGAGGTTGGTGTTGATAGATGCGTAGTCGGCTCTCGCGTAATCGTGAATGAATTTGCAATAACGTGATTTCTTAGGAGTAGTGATAGAGAATGTTAGCTCAATGACGAGATGGTCGCTAATGCTAGGTAAGTATGTGACGTTGCTGAAGAGTGAAAGGTCATTGCTTAAACATAGGTCGAGCACGTTGCTGCAGCGATTGGTAATTCTAGTGGGTTGAGTGATAACATTAGATAGGCTAAAATCCTAACAAAGGTCAATAAACTCTTGAGAAAATGCACAGCTAGAACAAATAGTAGACCAGTCAATATTTGGGTAATTGAAATCACCAAAAAGGGTAAATAAAGCGTTAGGATATTTACATGCAAGTTCAGAAAGGCATTTATACAGCTCAATAACAAAATCTCTCTTATTATCCGGCGGTCTGTAACACACACCCATTATTACGGAAGGCGTTGTGCAAAGATACACCCAAACAACTTCTAGGTCAGTGGTAAGCGGTATTAGCCGAGATGGTATATGGTCTTTTATGGCCAAAAAGTACGCCCCCTCCTTTTCTAGTTTTTCTATCAGACCTATACACTCGAAAGTTTAGGTGCGAGGGAAATAGCTCAACGTCAGATATTTCAGGGCTTAGCCACGTCTATGTAGGTACAACAAAAGCGGCATTACACGCTTCAATTACTGAAATTATTCCCAAGTGAAACCCAAGTGACTGTGAAAATGGGACGTTGAGGGTTATGCCTTCACATTAGCAAAGTACTTTTTTCTTTTTTTCAAAATGGCTTTGAAAAGATGAGGGTTGGCCCAGCACTTTCTTCAGTGAGGAGGTGCTAAGAGGCCTCTTCTTAGCGGAAGGAAATTGAAAGGTCTTAATTGGGGCCCAGCGCAAGAGACGAGTTAGTGTTTATCCTGAAGGTGTCGAAGCTTATCAACATCATGACCCCAGGCTGGGAAATGGGAAATACAGAACGCGGGGCGATCGGTGGCCGAGTGGGCTAGCGCACACCAGCTCGTTTCGTTCTGGATGAGCATCGTATAGACCTTTTCAATTTAGTAGTTGAATCACCGGCGGATAGAGGGCGCTGACGCACTCGGCACCATTAGGTTGCTTCAATTTGGTTGGTTTCGGTTTCAACGTGAACACGGCTATGTTGCTGTTTTACGTTGTTTTTGCTTAATTTTGTGATACAATTAATTTCCTTGTAGCATACAACCAATGAAACACTGGTATTGAGTCACTTTGAGGACTACGAGGTGTCTAGCCGGAATTGCGGGCTTTTTTTTTTACCTACTCCTTTGATGTAGCTGATTATGGTTGGTTGCGAAACGTCTGACTGATGTACAGGGAAACTTACCATCGTCTACAGCCGTACCCGATGACACCAGTTTCCAGAAAAACAAACTAATGAAGAGACTAACACGTGAATGTAAATAAGCTTATCGACAGCTTGATTAGCAATGTGCTGAATCGGCCAGAACATATGAACTCGCGAGTTTACTACTCAGTGTTTGGTTTTCGTGGGCACCCAACCTTTAGTGAACTTCGCAGACTAAAAACGTATCGTGTAATGACGCAGATAATTGATATAAAGCATTAGTATATCAACTCGGCCTCTTTTTTTAATTCAGTACTCGAGCATGTTTTGACATGCCGAGTAAGAAATTCTTAAATTATCAAACCTGCTAAAGTACTCACAAGCAGCATTTCGCGATATTGGCCCTAGGAAATGAATTATTTTTATATGAACATTTGCTTAATCAAGATATGATATAAGTGACAGGCCCGTCAAATTAAATCTGGCATTTGTCTTCCGTAAAATTGGCTAAATAAAAGTAAAGGGCGCAGGAGGAGAAATACCTTATAAAGTTTGGCTAAATTCTAGCGCTAGGCGCCACTTCGCGGACCTGTGTGAACAAATATTTATTTGTTTGAAAAGATTCGCTCTGTAAATTTGAGCGTCGCCAGCCACCAGAAGTAAACCTCTATTCCCCATCGACAATCCTGGACTCAAGTAATTGTTATGCAGACGGCTCTCTTTTTTTCTTTTTTTTGGCGTAAAATATTGCGGACCTCAGATACTCACAAAAATTAAAACAGCATACGCATAAAAAAAAAGCGTCGTCACTATTGCGCATGCACCGAACCCAAACCGCGTTTTGGATTCGCAAATAGATACGACGTTATTTCCTTGCGCACGCTATTCTAAAACTCGCTACCTTTAAGTGGTTGTGGCAGTTTCTTACGCGGGAAGTTCCAACCTTTGTGTTAAAATAAATTAAGTGGACGGCACTGGTTATCTAAAGACAATCAATAAATCACTTCAATGAATGTCGAAATGGGAGCGAGCACGGTATACAATTTCTTAAACTGCGTAAGTAAACCGACCAACCGAATGTTTATGTCGCAAAAATAGATTGAGAACCTCAACCACATGTAGGTGTGATATTATATGAACAAACAAACCGCCTGATGTTGATGTACCATTACTTCTAGCCTCAGATAAAGTACAAGTTCACCGTTCGTTGTCTATCTCCTACGCGGGTTTCCTCACATGATCAAAAGAAACTGTTTTCGATATATTATGAATACAAAGAACGATACTTTCAGGAAATAAAGATAGTCTCCTTGCGCTTACTATTCTTGACGAATTCCGATCCTAAATGCGCGAAATAAATATACGCGCTTCTTACTAAAATGTTCCGCCACTATTGGTAAACAAACCTCACTTTTTATAAGGACCTTTGAACCCTCGTGATGTCTTAGTCGTCGAGTGGACATATCGGACTACAGTTTCCGAAGTAATGCAAGAAGCGCGGTGAAACGCGACGAAAAACACGAATACGAAACATCCGCCAAGGCGTGGAGGGGAGAGCGGAGCAGCAAGTTGAAGCAACCTAATGGCTGCCGCGTCACGTGATTCCAAGATGGCAGCGCCCATGCGGAGGAGGATCTCGTGGCAGCACTGCGGCGTGGTGCACGTTAGAGACCCTGCCTAACGGTTATACCGCACAGGCTAAGTTGCTCATCTACAGCTGGGAGAAAAGTCGCCCGTTGATGCAGGCTAAGTTCTAGGGCTGTATAAACATACACACAATTATTATTATTTTTTTTTTACAGAGACGCAACATTGTTAGCGCGAACAAGCGATCACCGTTTTTCTTTTAGAAACCAAAGGATGTCAGCAAAGTTATTATCACTACGGAGAAAGCTCATTCGGGTCTATAACGCAGGCGATAAAATTTCGTCCTCCGCTAATACTCTTTTCGAAGTAAATACGAAAAAGCGCAATGTCGTGTTCACGCTAGCAGTGCCGCGATGTGTACTGTGGCGTCCTGCCCGAAAATGAACGTGTTGCGCAAAGCATTTGGCAACGAAAGTACGATAAATATTATAAAGAACAGGAAGAATAAAGAGTGCCGTAAGGAGTTAGCCAAACAACACGAAACAATCGAACCCGTGCAAGCCAGCCAAGCGCTACCGCTGCTTGCGCTCCGCACTCCGAACTCACACCTGTAGAGTTCCTCGATAGGCTACACCTGCGACACGTTGTGCCCCTCGCGGGCCGCCTATAGACGCTTTTGCAGCAGCTGTGCATGGGCGCCGCCATAAGTGACCTTCAGTTTTTGTCCCTCTATTACGTTCTGCTTCATCGTCATCGTTGCCACAGCAGGACAGGATACAGGACTTTAGGTGCTACACGTGTCTCTGCCTTCCTAGCATAGGCTTCGTGGACGCTCATAAACGCCCGCTTCAGTGGTCTCGGCATTTCTGGCAAAACAGGGGAAGGTCGGCTATGGCGGCTCAATCTGGCGCGTGTGCAAAGCGTCTATAGACCGATATGCGACACCAGTGCCACGTAACCGAACGAAG
>JAZHYW010020467.1:0-10323 GCA_037355805.1 Ixodes ricinus
ACCTCATGATACTTGTGAGCTGCCAGGTTTCCATGCAAACATGAAGGCAGTTGATCTTTTTTCTGGAGTCCCACGTCGTGGGTGGTAGGACGATGATCCAAACTCCAAGGAAACAGGTGAAAGGGCTCTTGGAGTATCGTTTGAAGGCGCCCGTCAGCATCAGGAATCTGACCGGGGAGGTTATTGCTCGTTGATCAGCAACAGAGGAGATCGGATAGGGGAGAACGGACGCGTTGAGCTCGGCGGTAGGGGCTGGGCCAGGGAGAATCGACGTCGCTGGCCGCAAAACAGGACAGTGCTCAATCGACACCTGTTGCTCACCAATAAGAATTAGTGAAGTGGGTTTTTTTTTTTGTTCATGGTCTGGAGGACCAGGAAGAGTGGATGCTTGCCGCTCATCAGGAAGTCGAAGGCAGGGTGGAGTAGATGAGTCTTTCGCAGGGGTGGTGTCTGTACTAATGCTGGGGATTTTCAAATGAGTGCTCACGGTGGAGAAATCATGCGACTCCGCGCAAGCTGCATTCACGAGATAGTTTGTCATTTAGGGTAGTTTCTTCTCGTGCTCTTCTCTCGTTAACTTTGCCTTCGCTTAAGCCCGTTTCATACAGTTGCGTTTGACTGCGTTTGACTGCGTTGCGGCAGCGAGACACCAGGACATCCCTGCTGCTTATATCGCGTGTCAAGAAGATTCCTTGAATTGGATTCCACGCTTCATACGAAGCACATATGTGCCGGTGACTCGCTTTCGGTTCTCGCCGCAACGCAGTCAAACGCACTCAAACGCAAGTGTCTGAACCGGCCTTTAGACGCACCACTTTGGTGCTTCCGAACGGACATCTCGAAGCGGAATTTTAGAACCAGATGAATATCTTAAGAAATTTTGAACTCTTACTAGACACTTCACTCAACATGGAAGCTTTAGCCGGACGGTGTTCCAATCAGAGGCCAGAGGGGTGGAGATTCATTATCATAACGAACACGACGTTCCGTGCGGCAATAAAATATCGAGAATTATTCCCATATGGAAAAGAGTAAAATTCTCCCATCTTAATTGAAAAATGCTACGTAGACTGCGAATGAGAGCCACGTGAGCCACGCGTGCCTTCTCGTGAATAGGGAAGTGGCTTTTAAAGTGGTAAAATGAAGGGATGTTTTGGACACATCTGGTTCTAATCAGGAAAATTTTCAATCGGAGGATCCCGCGGCAAAGGCAGCCTGCAAGCGCGGTACTGCGCTGAAAGACCAGGCGAGTGCTGAGCTCCAAGCGGCATCACCTCAAACGTTTCTTTTAGATGCGGAGCATCTCTTGCTCGGGTCTATGCCCCGCGGCGTCGGCGTCGTAGTCCGCAGTCACACTACGCTCGCGCAACTCTCCTCCTTCCCTCTCTCCAACAGCTGCGCGTTACTCTCTCACTCTCTCTCTCTCTACCAGCTGCGTGCACTGCGCGTGCGTTCGCTTCTCCTCACACCGCGCGCGCACGCGCAACTCTCCTCCTCTAGTCTCCTCTCCTTCAAGTGTGAAAAAAATAAGCGGCGAGCGTTCCAAGTTTTTCTGCCGCGAGCCGCGACGAAGGCTCGCGTAGGGGATGACGCTAGGGCAGTCGGTGGCGCCATCTCTCGACGTCAGCACACAACTGACTCTTTCCTCGGAACCAACACGATGCTCCGCATCACCCCATAGTTCCCCTCGGGAAGATGGTGTAATTTTTTTTATCTTTTTTTTATCAATGTAAAGATCTGAGGTTTTAAAAGCCCTCTGCAATGACAACAGTAGCCTGGAAACTATACAGACACCCAGCACACCCGCATCTGGTCCTGTTTCTCGAAGAGCGGCTCAAGTTTTCCGTGTTCAACACCCCCGGCCAGTGAAAAAGAAATAAAAAAAATACAATTACGAAATTATTTGTCAGTGTTTTGCGGAGCTAACGTCTGTGCAAGCTGATGCGACAACTGACAACACATGCCGATGATGTGTTTCTGTACTTGTTCGTCTATCGGTGGTGCCGCCGGAGCGCTTTCCGCTCCCGTCGAGACGATGGGGTAATCAGGACTTTCCCAACCACCAGAAAAGGCTCCGCGACAATCCACCAGCAAAGGAGGACTTCGTAGTGGGACGGGGTAGAGTGCCTCTAGGACGGGGAACCCCTCTGAGAGGCGGAGGCCTCGCTTCTTTAAGTGCTGACAAGGTCACTCGAAGTAAACAAGCTACAGGCAGTTACATTAGGCGGGGGCCCCGACTTCTCCCGCTACATGAAGTTCTATTGAAGTTCCTGGCCTAGTACCAAAACGACACAAGTCTTTTTTTGGTGCGACGTGTAGTTTTCGCAATTTCGAATTTGTCCACCTTTCGTGAAACACCCTGTATATATACAGTTTTTTTTCTTTTTATCTTTATCTAACGATGATTGTTCGGCCCTTGGCTGTAACTCCCACGTTAGTATTTCCTCTTTCGCAAGTCTTCTCTTTCTCTCTTTAAAGTTAACAGATCTGTTTAAAAAAGCCGTGAAAGTTAAACTAATGCGATTTGTGTAGGTGCGTTATACGGCCAGTGGGACATAGTATAGGGGCTAATCATAACGATCAGTCGGCTAATTAATTAAAATTTGTTAATTAATGTTTTAATTAATGAAAATAAACATATGGTTCCCATTAGAAACTTGCTCAGCGTCATAGAAAACAGCTAAATCAACTCTTTTTAGAAGGATATAACGCAGGGGAAGTATATTACGGCGTTACGTAAAAACGCTCAATTTGGACGCGGTTCTAGGTTTTGATTTCTAATCGGAGCGCATCTACGCGCCCGCGGTCCTGCTCCCCAGCGGCTGAGACGCGCAATACACGTGACACATGTGCGCCCAACTTCCCTCCATGCTACGAGGGAGGCGAGGGGGTGGCTTCGTGCCGCGATCCACCGGGGGGCAGGACCGCGGGCGCGTAGATGCTCCGATAACAAAGCGAAACCTAGAAACACGTCCAAACTGAGCACCTCTTTAAAACACCGTAAAATGGCGCCCCTGCTTTATGTTCTTCTAAAGAGAGTTGATTTAGTAGTTTTCGATGATGCTGAGCAAGATTTAATTGGAACCATACGTCTCTTTCTATTAATCTAAAAGTTAATTAAACACATTTAATTATTTAACAGACTGATCGTTACGATTAGCCCCCTATACTCTGTCTCACTGTCCGAATAAGTAACCTGCACAAACCGTACAAGTACAACTTTCACGGCTTTTTTAAAACCAATCTGTTATATACAGTATATATATATATATATATATATATATATATATTGTGGGATCTCCCCTCATTCCCCTAGCTCGTCCCCGAGTGAACGACGCCACACCGTTCTCTGTTGTGACCGTTTATTGCCTCTGGGTGGTGCCGCGGGAACTCTGGTCCGCCGATGGTCGCCGGCCCGGGCTCGTGTGGACTTGCCCGTGCCCCATGTCGTCGCCGGATCCAGGATGCCGATGGCTGCCCGCCGTGCCGATGTCGTGGCCTCGCCGGAGCCCCCGAAGGGGAAGCGGCCCGATGTTGTGTCCGGTGCAGGTGGTGGTCGCAAGCCACCCGAGAGAAGCCCCTCGCGCCGGACGCTGTCCCTCCTTATCAGCTAAAGTCGTGCTCGGGAGAGCGCCACCTGGCGTATCACTCCCACCAATCACACGGGCGGTGGGTGGAGAGGATGTCACGGAGATGTTGCCGGAGGAGAGGGGGAAAGGGGAGGTGCGCCCCTGGCGACAGGAACGATGGGGACTGCCAGGTTCCCACAATATATATATATATATATATATATGTACACACCCTTTGTGTGTGTATATATATATATACACACACACCGGGTGTTTCACGAAAGGTGGACAAATTCGATATTGCAAAAACTATGCGTCGCAACAAAAAATTAAAGCCGTTTACAACTCCCTGTAACGCCGAACTAGAGCGCAGCTCTTGAGGAGGAGGAGGGAAGGGTACTCAGGGGAGGGTAAACTCCTCCTCCCTCCTCCTCAACTCCTCATCCTACCAAATACTCCTCCCATCCTCCTCCTCCCTCCTCCCCTTCCTCCTCCTCCCTTCCCCTCTTCCTTCCTCCTCCCCCCTCCTTCCCCTCCTCCTTTATCCTCCCTCCTCCTCCCTTCCCCTCTGCCTCCTCCCCTCCTCCTTCTCCCCTTCCTTCTCCCTCCCGTCCTCCTCTCCTCCCCTTCCTCCTCCCCCTCCTCCTTTCCGCGTGGTGCATTATGGGATATTTCCCATGATGCACCGCGCGGTTACGCCGACGGCGACGGCGACGCCGATGGCGACGCCGCTCAGCCGGAAACGGGCGCCTAAGAGCTGCGCTCTAAAAAGGCTTCTGTCGTTTTGGTCCTCCTCCAGGGGCCTATTTAGGAAAATTATTAAAGTCCGGGATAATTAGATTGTTAATTATTTTTGCGTAATTAACTTTTTTATTATTGTGTTTAAGGGCATGGTTTCAATTATAAAATTGCTCAACCTCATAAAAAACACTAAATCAACAAATTGCAGAACGATAGAAGGCACGCGCAGCATTTTACGGCTTTCTGAAAAAGCACACAAATTCAACGGATTTTTAAGTTTCGGTTTCCTATCGGAGCGTATCTCGGCCCCGACGGCGCCGCGCCCCGTGGAGAAATAGTGTAACCTGCCTCAGCTGCGCTGTCATCGCGCGACGCAGCAGAATCTGCGGTTGCACTATTTCTCCACGGGGCGCGGCGCCGTCGGGGCCGAGATGAGCTCCGATAGGAAACCGAAACTTAAAAACCCGTCGAATTTGTGCGGTTTTTCAGAAAGCTGTAAAATGCTGCGCGTGCCTTCTATCGTTCTGCAATTTGTTGATTTAGTGTTTTTTGATGATGCTGAGCAATTTTCTAATTGAAACCATTACCTTAAACACAATATTAAAAAAGTTAATTACGCAGAAATAATTAACAATCGAATTATCCAGGACTTTAATAGTTTTCCTATATAGGCCCCTGGCCCAGGACCTAAACGACACAAGTCTTTTTTTGTTGCGACGCGTAGTTTTCGCAATATTGAATTTGTCCACCTTTCGTGAAACACCCATATATATATATATATATATATATATATATATATATATATATATATATAT
Organism: Ixodes ricinus; assembly: GCA_037355805.1. Taxonomy (NCBI): domain Eukaryota; kingdom Metazoa; phylum Arthropoda; class Arachnida; order Ixodida; family Ixodidae; genus Ixodes; species Ixodes ricinus. Next base: position 5,126 of record JAZHYW010020467.1, read on the forward strand.
ATATATATATATTATAATATACATCCATATATTTCATCTAGCGTCACAGAGTCGGCCAGCAAGAGACGTGGCTAATAGCGAACATGACGTGCATGCCGGCCGTGTCGCGGCGGTCGCCTATTGTTCGCCGCGACCTAGCGGTAGCCGCCGCAGGAGCATCGGGGAGCAATGGCGACGAACAGCACGGCCGACAGTGTCCCCGTCGTGATTACGACGGAATTTAAGGCAGTTACGAATTCGGAAAGTTCCTTCGGTAGCCGGTGCCGCCGGCGCTGAATCATCGGGAAGTAATAGCAACGAACAGCACAGAGGACAGTGGGCGATTACGAATCCGGAAAGCGTCTTCGGTAGCCGGTGCAGCATCATCGGGGTGAAGCAATGACGATGAGCAGCACAGTGGACAGTGTTCCCGTAGTGATTACGACGGGGTTTAAGGCGTTTACGAATCCAGAAAGCTTCTTCTGTGGTAGCAATATGACGAAGGGAAAGCTCCTTCATGAATCTGGCTGCGTGTACGACGTGAAGGAGGTCCGTTTCGACGGACAAGTGGATGTCACGGAGCGCCGTACTCCGCAAACAAAATTAAGCGCGCCCGCAAAAAATTTGTTGGCGCCGAGTGGACTGCGGTAATTATATGTACGTTTATTTCTGAATCAGCTTGACAATAACTAGGCGATTTATTTCGCGCCGTTCCGCGATTCCCACTACTATCTTCCTGTAGGCTGATGGAAACATCCAAGGGTAGGCTTAGGTGGGCGGCCGCATTCCGCTTCTCGATTCCGGTGAAGTATTTGCTGCATACTTTAGGGTTTGCCGTCGGTGTCGATGCTGTTCCATCGTCGCTAGAATAGAAACAGGTTAATTGTATTATTCGTCAGCAGCTTAAACAAAGCGCGAACTGGAAGGTAAGAAACGCCACTAACCTGTATGGACGCACAACTCGCACCCGTCGCGCAGTACTCCGTCTCGTACGGCTTCGAAGGGACGATGTGGTACTTCGTGCCGTGCGCGATCTTGCACGTACTGTTGCAGTCGACCACTCAGCAATTGTTGCGGCTTTCTTGGTGCGGAATAGCCATCTCAGAAATTACAGCGCTAACCCGCCACAATGCACAACCAACGCAGCGGCTGACAGAAGCTCCCCGGTACAACTGACCCGTTTGCCGCTAGGGGCGCCCTGGTCGGGGCTTGAATTAGATCCGCACGGTTCCAGAACAACGAAGACTAGGGAAAGGAACGAACAACACATAACATATTTTTACAGCTTTCTGTGTTGTTACTGCGTTGCTTGTTCCTCTCCTTAGTCTTCCTTGTTTTGGGCCATTGCATTTACATCATGTTTGACTTTCACCAACTCGCCCAGTTCTCAATTTCATTACTTTATTCCACTTAGCAGTATTTTACTAGAGGACTCGGGCCGGTTCACACTTGCGACAGTCGCTGGAGCGACCAGCGACTAGCGACTAATTTTTGGTCGCTGAGCGACCAAAACAAAAATTACACCATCTTCTCGAGGGGAACCATAGGGTGATGCGGAGCATCGTGTTGGTTCCGAGGAAAGAGTCAGTTGCGTGCTGGCGTCGAGAGATGGCGCCACCGACTGCCCTAGCGTAACCCCTACGCGAGCCTTCGTCGCGGCTCGCGGCAGAGAAACTTGGAACGCTCGCCGCTCGCCGTTTATTTTTTTTTTCACACTTGAATGAGAGGAGACTAGAGGAGAGAGTTGCGCGTGCGCGCGCGGTGTGACTACAAGCGAACGCACGCGCAGTGCACGCAGCTGGTAGAGAGAAAGAGCAGAGAGAGTAACGCGCAGCTGTTGGAGAGAGGGAAGGAGGAGAGTTGCGCATGCGTAGTGTGAGTGCGGACTACGACGCCGCGGGACATAGACCCGAGCAAGAGATGCTCCGCATCTAAAACAGATCGCTACCGACCGGTTTTGGGCAGTCGCTCCCTGACCGATTTCTCAAGTCGCAAAAGCGACCCGCTCCGCCGCTGGACGGCGGAGCCAATCACAGTCTCGTCGGAAGTGATGCGTGCGTTTGTTTACATCCGGCACTGGCGGTAGCTGGCATGGAGTTCTCCGCGGAAGCTCTTATTAATGCTTTCAAAGACTATCCGTTTCTTTTCAATAAGCGCCACACCGACCACAAGGATCGAGACAAAAAGCTGCAGGCCTGGAACGCGAGCGGCGACACTTTCGGCATGGCAGGTACAGAGGGCGACACTGTTAGCGCGAACAAGCGATCGCCGGTTTTTCCAGTTTTTCTCTTTGAAACGGAATGTCATCCAAGTTATTATTGGTACGGAAAGAACTCATTTAGTTCTATAATGTAAGCGATAAAATGTCGTGCTCGCTAATACTATTTAGAAGTGAAAGGCGAAAATGCGCCGATGTCGTGTTCGCGCTAACAGTGTCGCGACGTGTATACGTACAATATCACAGTTGAGGGAGCGCACATATCGCCGATGTTTTACGTTCCGAAGCACCATTAAGTTTTTTTTTTTTTTTCTGCCGGCGCCTTTGATTAGAAAAAAATTACACCATTTTTTTGAGGGGAACCATGGGGTGATGCGGAGCATCGCGGATCGTAATTAATTTATTCCCTTCTTGAGTGATTTCTTTTGGCCGGCCTGATTTGGGCTGCGGCGGACGCGAGCGGCCGAGAAACGCTAGCAGACGACAGCCGCAGAGTTGCGGGGAAAGCCCACCCCACTGGAAAGCCCTGGCGTGGCGCTGCGACTCCGCGCGCCCAAAACTATCCTCCTTGACTCTTCCGGGGAACGCGCGCAGCCAACACCTGCGCAGCGCGCTACTTGAAGGAGAGGAGACGAGAGGAGGAGGAGTTGCGCATGCGCGCGCGGTGTGAGTGGAAGCGAACGCACGCGAAGTGCACGCAGCTGGTAGAAAGAGAGAGCGGAGAGAGTAACGCGCAGCTATTGGAGAGAGGGAAGGAGGAGAGTTGCGCGAGCGTAGTGTGACTGCGGACTACGACGCCGATGCCGCGGGACATAGACCTGAGCAAGAGATGCTCCGCATCTAAAAACGTTCAGCCGGCTCGGAAAGGTGTTGATTATTATCCGTTAAAGGGATGCTGAACCGAAATCTGGATTCCACAAAACACGCGGCAAAAGCGTGCAACGGGATGCTACAAACACCAAAACATCACTCATACAGCGATATCTCAAACGGATGACCGTATTTTTCAAGAAAAGGAGGCGCATTTTACAGGTTTGTTGACGTCATGTTTCTCCGAGAAGGAGAGGAACGGCCTCGCGTCTTCTCCGCCTCGCCGCCTTGGGGCAGCGAAGCGAGAGAGGATGAAACTAGGTACGTTGTCGTCACGCGCCTCGTCGGCCTTGTTCAATCTCGACCTCTTTTTCGTCAAAATACGGCCGTCCATTCGAGATATCGCCTTACGAGCAGTGTTGTAGGGATTGTAGCGTCCTCGCCTACATCTCCTGCATTGTTTTTCTGAAATCCATATTTCGGTTCACCATCCCTTTAAAGGGATGCTGAACCGAAATCTGGATCCCACAAAACACGCGGCAAAAAGCGTGCAACGGGATGCTACAAACACCAAAACATCACTCATACAGCGATATCTCAAACGGATGACCGTATTTTTCAAGAAAAGGAGGCGCATTTGACAGGTTTGTTGACGTCATGTTTCTCCGAGAAGGAGAGGGAACGGCCTCGCGTCTTCTCCGCCTCGCCGCCTTGGGGCAGCGAAGCGAAGAGAGGAGGAAACTAGGTATCGTTGACGTCACGCGCCTCGTCGGCCTTGTTCAATCTCGACCTCTTTTTCTCAAAATACGGCCGTCCATTCGAGATATCGCCTTACGAGTAGTGTTGTAGGGATTGTAGCGTCTCGCCTACATCTCCTGCATTGTTTTTCTGAAATCCATATTTCGGTTCACCATCCCTTTAAAGGGATGCTGAACCGAAATCTGGATTCCACAAAACACGCGGCAAAAGCGTGCAACGGGATGCTACAAACACCAGAAACATCACTCATACAGCGATATCTCAAACGGATGACCGTATTTTTCAAGAAAAAGGAGGCGCATTTGACAGGTTTGTTGACGTCATGTTTCTCCGAGAAGGAGAGGGAACGGCCTCGCGTCTTCTCCGCCTCGCCGCCTTGAGGGAGCGAAGCGAAGGGAGGAGGAAACTAGGTACGTTGACGTCACGCGCCTCGTCGGCCTTGTTCAATCTCGACCTCTTTTTCTCAAAATACGGCCGTCCATTCGAGATATCGCCTTACGAGTAGTGTTGTAGGGATTGTAGCGTCTCGCCTACATCTCCTGCATTGTTTTTCTGAAATCCATATTTCGGTTCACCATCCCTTTAAGGGATGCTGAACCAGAAACTCTGATTCCACAAAACACGCGGCAAAAGCGTGCAACGGGATGCTACAAACACCAAAACATCACTCATACAGCGATATCTCAAACGGATGACCGTATTTTTCAAGAAAAGGAGGCGCATTTGACAGGTTTGTTGACGTCATGTTTCTCCGAGAAGGAGAGGGAACGGCCTCGCGTCTTCTCCGCCTCACCGCCTTGAGGGAGCGAAGTGAAGAGAGGAGGAAACTAGGTATCTTGACGTCACGCGCCTCGTCGGCCTTGTTCAATCTCGACTTCTTTTTCTCAAAATACGTGCCATCCATTCGAGATACCGCCTTACGAGTCGCGTCGTAGGGATTATAGCGTCCCGCCTACATCTCCTGCATTGTTTTTCTGAAATCCAAATTTCGGTTCAGCAGCGAGCCTGGCGTCTCGTCGGTCGCTCAATCAGTGTGTGAACACTGGTGGTCGCCAGCCGCTTGTCGCTATAGTCGCTCCAGCGACTGTCACGAGTCACAAGTGTGAACGGGCCCTTAGGTTGAAATAAATTATAGCGACGAGAAGGTGAGAATGGTTTTTTGCAGCCCCCAGTGGGAACTTTCTTAGGGTTGTTTATGAACGCTGCCGAACAACGAAGTAGGGATATGATGATTTTAATTTTTATTATATACAGGGTGTCATAAAAGAAAATTTACACTGTCTTTTACCGCAAAAATAAACTAAGCATCGCCGAACGCTCATTCTCCGCCCACAGGTAGAGCTAGAGGTCACAACCAGATGCCAAAGTTTCAGCCCAATCCGATAACTTAATCAAAAGTTATAAGTGATTTTCTGAAAATGTCAATGGGAAA
>JAZHYW010020470.1:0-22063 GCA_037355805.1 Ixodes ricinus
GCCTGGACTTCGGCACCGCCGGTAGCAATGTTAATCGTCTTGTCCATGTCCAATTAAATGTAGTTTCTTGTTGTTGAAACCGTTGGCTCCGTGTTATTCCTCCGGGTCGGGTATGCAGCAAGGCAAACCGGCCACAAGGTAACGTAAAGATGTGAAAAACACTTAGTTGTTGACAATGTACGTGATGCGGCAAAGTCAGTATTGTGCCTTGAAAGAGGTGAACTGCAGTCGTAGATTTTTCGTTCCTCATGGAGGCAGTTTGAATCGAAGGAGAGCGTGTGATTTTTGTCTTGTTTCAGGGGAGACGGGATTGTTCGGAATTTATGTTGCCTGCTGAAGAACGAGCGACGGTATTCACTGCTAGATACGGGGAGCCGAAGTCGAAAAAATAGCCGAAATCACATCCTGGTTGCTACTTGTCGCGAAGGGGTCAAAAGCAGGGCCAAATAATCAACAGGAGAAACATCAGGTATCCTGTTTCCCAGGCCGCGCCCGCGCTCTCCTGCAACGCGGATATCAATTCGCCGTTCAGTGCAAAAGCCTTGGTGCGACCCAGGAGCATATATGTTTTAAACAGCTTCTTTCAAAGGCTAGATGCAGGTTTGTGAGTTAGTGTAGGCATAGTGGTTGTTATTTAACATTACGTGCATCACGGGACCAACACGTTGAATTGGTTTTACGTGCATCACAGGACCAACACGTTGAATTGGTTTTTGTCTTAGATTTAGATTACTCCTTTGCGGTCCAGTCTGCACAATTTTCAATTCGTCTCCGAGCTTGGAATGTAGCCTCAATAGAGAAGAGGGTGCAGTCACCGATTGTACGCTCCGCGCCCATATGGCGACTATTCTTGGTGTGGGAGTTTTCATCACTGTATACTCTGCAGCAAAGAGGACTAAACGTATTGTAATGGTTATTGCTTGCGGATTTCATGTACCACCAAAGTAGTGCAACAAGGTGAAGAGCAACGATATAGGGCGCGGCAAGGTGAAGGGGGAGGCGCAAGTGAGGCGGCTGCAGAACCAGAGTATCGGGCACATCAGCGACGGGAAGAGAGTGGTCATTACACAGCGGCCGACCGGCAGTCTAATACCCAGTTGCGGATAATTCGTTCGGGCAGGTGTGTAATGTGTGCGATAGACTGTGGTATCGGGCGTATGGGAGCAAAGGCATTCTAAATTCAATGCATGCAATGCATTCGGAAAGCCTCTGGGAACTTCCAAATACAACCGAGGGATTTATGTTGGGGATAAGGTTTGTGGGATTAGTTGACTTGACAATGAAGGTGTAAATTTTCTGTTTGAGTGATCATGGTACCTTCGTTTTAATTAAAGTCGTAGTGTGTTTCCTTCAAGTATTTAGTTGTCTAGCCGCCTCCATCCTGACACTCATTCATGCTACACCGAGAAAATACTTAAGAATGCTGAATTGCCTAACGAAACTAACGTTGGCGCATGTTGACATCGGTGCGTTTCAGTCACTCATGTTCCATAATCCCCGAAGGTCGGAGGTTGGGTTTTGCTTCGGGCTTGCTGAAAGGCGTCTTTGAAGAGTTGCGGCCGAAACGCAAGCCGATAATCATTCAAATACTATAGCCGATCTGAATTAATCAAAACGACTGTGCTTACAAAAGCGTCGGTCTTGTAGTTTTTTTAGTCGCGTTCGGTTAACAGTGAAACGTTTTATACCGCTAATCTTCCTGCCTTTTATTATTGCACAAACATCTTACAAAGTCAATATAGCATACTTGATCGAAGGGCTTAGTCTAACTATCAGGGTGGAACTGAAGCGCTGAAATACTAGAAAATACACTTCCGCTCAATATTTATACATGGTAATAAGAAAAAGCTCACCCATTACAGCACTTCTCTTCTTGATATCACCGCCGAATCTGTCCGCAAGATCCATCCTGAAAATGAGCGACCAATCAGAGAACATGTACTTAACTCGCCGGAGTTCGTTGTGTAGAGCAAGCTAACACCAATAACAAATCAGCTTATACTTGTTTGCACTTCTACCTTTTTATCAAGGTTAAAAATTCGTACACTCTCGTGTTCATTTAGATTGCCTGGAGAGGATAAAAGTCTAAAACCACCCGTTGCTTGAAGGTGTAAATTTCCGATGGTAAAGTGGGCTACAAGAAAAAGGGGGGGGGCAGGGGTGAGGGGGAAAGTCGCTCATTTCGCCGAACGGACAAGAGATAATACCGCAATTCATGCCACAGTCTGCCAATTATTATATTTATTTATTTAATTTATACTGCAGCACCTAAATGCGATAATTGCAGGGATTGAACAGTAAATAATAAGAAATGTTCACAAATGCATGTACAAATGTTAAAAAATACATAAAGACAAGTATACAGAAACAATTGCCGTGGCTTAGCTCGGCTATGCCAGGATATAGGTAGCGTGAGCTTATGCGCACAAAATGAGAGGCGCTATCAAGCGGCTCCGGTGCAGCGTCAGACTTGTCTACTGCGCAACGGAGGCACACGGCTGTGCACGCGGCGGCGCCAGTGCGTCTGCCGTGGCCATGACGTCACTCCTCTGGAATGCGCAAACCGGCGAAACGCGCGCGGTGGCGGCGGAGCGCGCGGCGGCGGCGGCTCCGGCGCGCCAGCTGTGCGCCGTGTGACGTCACTGCTCCTCGCGCATATGCAGACCGGCGAGGCGCGCGCGGTGGCGGCGGCTCCGGCACGCCAGCTGTGCGCCGAGTGACGTCACTGCTCCTCGCGCTTGCGCAGCATGGAGCACGGCTCATTATGCGAGCCACGCGAAACTGCTCAACCTCGGCCAGTGTAGCTCACGCTACAAAATATACAGAAATATCCAGGCATTAAAAAGTTTCATTATGCAGAAATAATGCATAACATAAAAACACAGCATATTTAATTTAATTTAACAATGAATATTCCATTTATTGTTAAACGAAATTTCAATGTTTTAAAACAAGTAGTTTTAAAACATTGAAACATTATTACATGGCATACGGCTCAAATCTTCAACATTACGTGGGAAGAAATCGAGTCTTTGAAAGCATCCGTTCTACGGTTTTAATTTTCTAATTTTGTCAGCATTATAGGCAGAAGCCACAGCAGCACAAGCGCAGCATCCGCAATCGGATGCTACTCTCGCCCTGCCGCTCCCGACGGTATACGTGGCCGGTCCGCAGGACTACAGGGTGCTGCCCCCTACAGACTCCAAATTACAGAGATTTATACTGGGAGAGTTCGGCATTCTCCTCAAGGTGCCAACGGAATATCAACCACGGCTAGGAGTTTGGCAACAGGGAAATTATACGTTATATTCTCCACTTCGTGTTATTGGTGCCTAAAACACCTACGACCGTCCCTCGGTAAAGAAACACGCATTTTGTGTTACGGCGAAGTCGGTCTTTATTATACTTGGTTTCACTTTAACTCCAGACGCAGCCGACGCTGCAAGCGGGTCGGATTAATCAGACAGCGTCCAAAGAGCATCGTCACGGTGGTCGTCATGTTTCTGTACGTGTTTTAGCACCGCTGAACCAGTTAAACAAAAAATACCGAGTGACTTGCGTTTTTGGCGCTGATAATTGGCCCCATTTACCTTGTAGCGGCGTCTGTGTCCGGACTTAAGCTTAAATGAAGTATAGCGGGCTACAGGCTCTGCCTTTGGCTAAACTCCCTTAGTATATAATGACGCTTACAAACTACGATCCGTCATGTGGGCTGAACGGTGGAACAGCTCTCGCTCCCGCTATCGCCACTCATCCCCTCTTGCCCACCATATAAAAATCTGCTTCCAGTGTGCTTGGAAGATAAGCAAAGGAGGTAGAGCGGTTGATGACGTAATAACTGAGGTTTATACTTATCAGCTTCATCTGAGCTGTTAAGCTTCGTTTTAGTATAACTTGTCAAAGAGCGAATGCTGAGGCCCCTTTTGACCAATCAGAGGGGCAGGACAAAGCACATAACGAAAACAATTCATGAAGAAGGGGAACAAGAGGGACAAAGGACAAACACAAATCTCCAAACACAGCTAGGTGACTGGTGCGCGACCGAAAAAAAATTCACCTGGTCCGGGTATCGAACCCGGGACATCTCCATTTCCAGTGGAGCGCTCTAACACCTGAGCTAACCAGGGGTCAGACGTCAGTAGAGAAAACAGGTTTTTGTCAGCTGTTACCAGTCTAACACCAACAAGGGTGAAAGGCTTGCATTTAATTGCATTATAAAGCAAAGCACATGTCAGCTTTCTGCAGGAGGAGCGCAATTCGACGCAAAAGGTTTCAAGGGCAAGTGAACCGAAAAGTGAAGCTCAGAAAACAAGGCCGGAGCGATAAGCAGGACGCTGTAAAACTCCAACAACTTCACTCATACAGCAGTATCTCAAACGGGTGGCCGTAATGTCATAAAAGAAGTGAGTGATTGAACACGGCCGCAGAGGCCGACGAGACATGCCACGTCATGGTGCTCTTTTCATCTTCGCTTCGTCCCCTCGAGCTGGTGAACCGAAGCGAGGAGAAGACAAGCGAGGCCGCTTCCCCTCGTTCTCACCTGTTCCAGGAGGATCGTGACGCCACATTCCTCGCTTGATCGCGTCCTAGTTTTCCACAAATACGGCCATTCATTTGAGATACCTATGTACGAGTGATGTTTTGGAGTTCGTAGCGTTCCTTTCAACGCTACTGCGCCCTTAATTTGCGAAATCCAACTTTCGGTTCAGCATCTCTTAAAGGACCATCAAAATATTTGAATGGGAAATCAAGAAAGTCGAATTGGCCGTCAAGAAGACCTCATGGGTCATTTACAAGTTCCATGGACCGTCAGAAACGTCGGAAAAATCCTCAAAAATTTCCGATGTTTTTTTTTCGGTTGGTGACTTATGTGCGTACGTTTGTTTGAAAATTATAGAGCACGCACGCAGAAACTTCAATACTTCGCGGTTGCTTACTCTTTAGCAGAGTTTCGTCTAAGACAGTCCCAAAATCTTCAGCGCCTGCTTTTACTCAAAGTACTTGGAATAGCCATTTGCTGCCATCTACGGAAGGAGCTCGGCGAATGACGGGGCTGATAATATATTTGCACCCCTATTAACGGTCTGCGCTGGGGCACTGAGCAGGGCGAAACGCCATGGTCAGTGCCGTGGCACATACAGTTCTTTTAGGCTTAAACGTATTATCAGCCCTGTCACTCGCCGTGCTTCTTCCGCAGATTGCAGCGATTTGCTCCCCCAAGTGCTTTGCAGAAAAGCTGACGCTCCAGATATTTTAGAACGTACGTACACGCCGTTTGACCATACCTTGGCACACGGCGAAACCGGCGGCCCCAGCAAGCATATCAAAGCATCAGAAATGTGACAACGTACCTGCAGAGTGCAATCATACTGCGGAAAGTTGTCATAAGCTTTGTGGGGCTACCCGATTCGTTCGACGAGTCCATAGCGTTCGATATTTGACAAGATATCCTGAAACTTGTGTGCACGCCTTTCAATATGACAAAGGGCGCATTAAAAAAGTGCATCTGGGGTCAGAGCGTAGCGCTTTGCTTTCTCCAACGTAATTTTGTCTGCTCCACAGAAAAGATTATAGAAATGGTCAGGCACGTGCGCCCAGTTAGGAGGCCATCCGTTTTGAAATTTGTAAACGCCGTTTCAATATTACGTTAAATTTTTGGCCGCGCACCATGTCATACTAGTGGAATAAGCTGAGCTAGTTGAATAATCATGGGGTCACGCGTAGATTAAAAAAACATTGCGAGACGGCAACATGTTCGATTATTTTGCTGGACACACAAAATGCCTATTCAATGTGTTGCATAATAAACCAGGCACAAACGAATAAGAAATGCAGGTGTTACACCAGACACAGAATAAACTACGTTCCACGCAAAAAGGAAGTTGTTTACAAGATACCGTTGACATATGGGCGCTGCTACATCAGGCAAATGGGACGCTGTAAAACGACAGAGCAAGAAAACACGCAGCCAACTTCAAACACCTGACGGCACCGGGGCACCAACCTGCCCATTGTCGATCATGAGTGAAACACAAGCGTCGAGCAAGTTCGCATCGTAGGAAACTACAAAAACCAGCTTTTACGCAAGAAGTTGGAGGACCTTGCTACAGAAGTATAGAGGTTTGCTTGAGTTAGCCGTCAATCACGTTGCAAAATAAAGTAAAACTTTTTCTTCAGGGCACCAATCCTCTTGCTCAGTAGACACAGGAAGAAGGAGGCATCAAAAGGATTAACAATAAAGAATTAGAGTAAAAGGAACACTAGTAATAGAGAAGGAGGATTCAATAAAACAGTTGGTAGTTCAGCTTCAGGTTTCTTTTCTTATCTTCTTCCCTCCTGCCTATGTTGAGCTGACTCCACCCAAAATACCATTTCATATTTGAGAAGGGCATAGACCGGGCAAAATTTCACTGTCACTGATTTCGTAAAAGGCTAGAAATAAAAAAAGAACAGAACAATATAACAGAAACAACAAAACAGTGTGCGCAACCGACGCTGCCTGTAAGAAGGACTGTGGAAGCAACATGACAATGCTGTACCAGTTGCCCACCGATCTGGGCCTATAGCGCTGGTGGCCGTTGTATTCACTTTGTATTGACACGTAAGCAGATTATTGGATTTTAAATTATTTCCTCTTCTACTTCCTCTTTTAAAGGGGTACCGAAACAAAAATTTAAATTTTCAAATTTCGTTCGGAAATGGGTCAAGCATGACGTGTAATAACCGTAATTCATAATCGCACGTTTGTATTTTGAACGATTGGCTATATTTTTCGTTCCAAACGGTGCACTCGAGCGAGCGCTCGAAGAGAAGCGAACGGAGGGCGCGATGCGTCATGGGATATCCGGCGCAAACAAAAACAGAAAGAAAAGTTTCCCCGCATTCGTGACGTAGCAAGGCTGGCGGGAATATGAGCTTTGCCCTTGGTGGCGTTGTCAGCGTTTGTTATAACCGAGCCGTTCAGAAGTGCCCGTGGGGTGACGAGCGTGTGGCTGGCCCAAGAAGCACGTAGCTTCCACAGCACTGTCAGCTTAGGGCCGAACGGGGTGGGGAAAGCAACTTTTGTCCGAGTTTTGAGCAACTGGCTAATCTTCTAGGGGAGAATGGCTGCATCCGGCTGCACAAACCAGGGTCCGAGAAAGAGGAGAGTCCACCCTTTCCGTCTTCTTGGACTGTTTGGTTCAATGCGCGATTTGTGAGTTGAGGAGGAAAGCTAAGAAGGAAAATGTTGAAATGCCAAAGAGCGGCGCTGTGCCAACGAATCTGCTACGTCACGACTACGTAGCAGATTCCACAACGTTGCTAGACTACCTCCCAAATAGGCTCCGCATGCATCCACCAGGTGCACATTGGAAGATCGTTTATTTAGCTTTAAAATTAGTTTTCTTGTGCCTTTCAACGGAAGACTGGTGTTTTTGAGGTTAGGGTGCAACATGCAACACATTCAAGCTAGAAAATGAGCGCTGAAATTTCGTTTCCCTACCCCTTTAAGACTACTAGATGTCGCAACTGTACGCGCCGGTGCGGGGAAATAGAATAAAAAGCCAGGCACGAGGAGGTTGAGACGACAAGTCCGCAACGTGATTTTGGCTTTGGGTTTCAGATTCTTTGGTGCGGCTGGGTCCCCCGGATTCGAACGGCTACCACCAACAGAGGCAGCAATGAATAGAGCGAGGTTGAAGCAAGATGCCTTATTCTTCGTCAAGATGAGACACTCGGACCAGCGACGTATCCTCGGAAAATACAAAATGGCGACTAAACAAATAGAATGGTTTTTTTCTGATTTGTATTTTGTTTCGAATTTTTTTTCGTGTTTTGGTTGTGGCCCGAGGCTGTAAACGACTTAACTCGCCTCCTACACTTTCGTTTCACCAATACATGTCCCAGACGACTGTCGTTGGTATGGCGGCGTTTCCGCCTCCTTTGCCTTTCCTTGCAATCCCCGGTCTGCCGCTGAAGGCTTGGTCGTCTTGGAAGCAAGGCTTCCTGTCGTTTCTTGGCGCTTCTGGTTTAGACGACACTGCGCCGAAGGGAAAGAAACAGATTCCGTTTTTGATGCCAGGCCTTGAGGGTCAGCGGATTGTGACCGCCTTTCGAATTGATGCCGAACCGGTTGCAGAAGGCGTAAATGAATTGGACGCGTTTGTGAGCGCGCTAAAGGAACACCAGGGTCGCTAAACTCGTCAAGCACAACTTTGTGCCCGAAGTTTGCGGAACGCGCTAATTGGACTCTCGCGACGCTGACGTCGCGCCGAGCGAGGTGTCAATCATTCGAACGCTCATTTCTTTGAGAGAGGCAGAATGTAGCAAAGTTCATCGAGGCGCGCGTGCGGCGCGTGAGGGGCGCGAGGAGCCCGCTGATTGAACGGCTTCGCCGATGACGTAGCGCCCATTTGTCCCTACATCCCTACGCCAAGCTAAAATTAATGCTTTACAGATTGTCCCTAGGCGACCTGCTGACGCTCAAAATCCCTCCGAAGTTTGTGTAAAAAAGAAACCTCGTTTGTCGAAGTTGTCGCTGACGTCAAAGTGACGTTTCCGAACTTTGCGAGAGCCGTGGTTTGAGCTCGAGATCTTCGCTTCGGATCGAGGCGAAGTTCAACTTTGTCAACATGGCGGTGCCGTACGCTGCGGCCGAGCTTATCTTCCGCCACCGTCGGCGTCGCTACTGAGACCACCGGGGACGCCTTTCAACTCCCCGACGACGACTTTCGGCGACAGTACCGGCTATCGAAAGCCGTTGTGCGTTGACTCTGCGACGAGCTTCGTTCGGCGCCCGGACTTCGAGGCGGCGGACAATCGCGTCTACCATGACCGTGGAACCACAAGTTCTTTGCGCGCTCCGGTTCTTCGAAACCGGCAGCTTTCAAGGCATGGTGGCGACTGACGAGCACCTGTCAGTCTCCCACATGACTGTGAGCCGGGCTGTCAGAGTTTTTGCGGCTGCCATCGTTTTTGTTTTTTTCTGCAATATCCGAAGAGGTACTAATAAACTGGTATACAATTCAGAATGTTGGAAAACAAACAAGAACCGGGATAATTCTTGGGTAGGTTCGAGTCTCCCGGCAGCCGGCAGAATTATTTCCCCGAAATTTTACTGGCAGTCGTCACTCATTGGCGGTCAAATCAGTTCATCGAACGACGTGTCATCGACAGATCGTTTCATCGGCACGCGATGTAATCACATGAAAGAGATTTTCTTCCGTTAGAGGTATATATCAAATTAAACATTTTCACACCTTTATACATGTAAGTGGGGTGTCCAATAACTAACCCCCTAATAAGTGTAGCAATAGACCTTATAAAAAAATGTAAACCTCACACCTTTAAAAATGTGTGATTTTTTAAACACGTTTCTTAAAACGTGTGATAATGCACTACACCTTTTTTATAAAGATGTAAAACTACAATACCCCTTCTCGTCAGACACGTAGCCAGGGGGAGGGGCCATAAGCGCCCCCCCCCCCCGCCCCGAAATCTTCCATTTTGCTGGGGCCACCTCTCCCCCTCCCCCTCATAGAGCACTTTGTCATGGGCGCCCCCCCCCCCCTCTCTAAAACAAAATTCTGGCTACGTGCCTCCTTCTCGTCAAGGTGTAATTACCACAGTACATTCCTTTTTTGGGGTGTACACAGTGGCCCGGGACCCAATAAAATGACTGAAAAATTAAATTACACAAACGAGTCGCCGAAACAACACGTTGCCTCTTTGGCGAGTGTCGAGGCAACTTCGGCCGAAAACCGGCTTCAATATTGGCCGGATGTACGGTTTTGCGCCTCGTCCCGACATCCGGCAGGTATGGGTGTACCGATGCAAATACACGATTTATGTCTAATAGCACTGGCACCACTGATCTCTTATTAGGCTGGATCGCGGATAGAGGCCTGTATTGCTGGGGTCGAGCGGCACCACCGGCAGTCATCGCTTGACACGATCTAATGCATGCTATAGGAGAAACGGGAAAACTCAATTTTATTACGTTAGTAGGTTGTTCTCGATCATGAAACTTCTATCGTGTTTCCGCAAATAACAGTTAATATTGTGGGCAAGAATATTAAACGCGTTAGAATACCAATCTTGTTTAAATAAACGTTGTGTGGTTGAGGGTCGAGGGCGACTTTGTTGGGCGTTAACTGTGATGTGTTTAATGAGACAAGGGCTACCGAGAGTTATTGTGGAGTCATTCGTGATCTCGGAGTCATCAGAGCTCAGCAAACGATAAGTTGGAAGGCCTTTACTGGGGACATTCGCATCGTTTTAACCGCTTGTACATAGTACTTCATGGTGAAAGCTTTTTCTTTGAACTGCTGTGAGGGCTTCCGTGACAAACTGAAACTCGGAGCGTGCCGTTCAGTCGCTGAACGTGCCGTTTATTTAGCAACCGAAGCAAGCGACGTCAGTAAAGTCGGTGGTGCTCCGGCCCATTTTTTTATTTTTTATAATCAATGTTCGAACGTTTGACGAATGTCTAGTTGATCTCCAAGCGCCCGATATAATCATCGCAGCACGTCATAAAATACTCGCCCTCGAGCACCGCGTACAAGCTTCCTATTTTTGCGTGTTTCTCCCTTAGACTTTCGAGTATTGCCTCATGGTGTAATACGCCAAAACAACAAGGACGAAAACGAAGGGAGAACTAGACAGGACGCGGCGCATTGCCTGTTGTCAAGCAATGGCCGCCGGTGAGGCCAGTGACGGGCTCCCGATCCGCGATCCAGACTTGCACTGTGAGAGTTCTAATGCATTGCACCCGCGGAGTGCTGCACGGAGAACAGGCCCCGGACGAACTTGCCGAATGCACCTAGTGCAGACTGATGCTGTCGCCATAGATGTTGTAGAAAAGTACCGACCTCAAACCGAAACTAGCGCCTTTTTGTTCGACGTGATGGGTGGGAATGCGGGAGCGCAGTCGCTGCCATCGTTTATCTATAAACGTTGGTTGCTGCAACGTGTCACTTATATTTGCGATGATTTCCAATTAAGGAACTCGGCTGTCAGAGATATCTACAGACGGCGTAAGTTTCCGAAGCCAGCTGACTACAAAACAGCATACACTTGAGAAAATGTATGGCACTGTACGCGCAAAAGCTTGCTTCGTTTTAAGCATAGTATTATGAGTGAACCACTGAAAGGATACTGCTTAAATCTAGTTCTTTGGAACATCTAGCAATACGTTTCGTAAGACTTTTTTTATTTCCCTGGTGAGGGCATTGAGAACGAGAGCTTTCTCAAACAAAATACGACGGGGCAAGATAGCTGCCGTTCAAATATGACTGTGCTTGAGCCTCGGGCAACGTCTCCATGTTTAGCCTTCCCGGACGCTGAGTGAATGCGTCACAGGTTTCTGCTGTGGGAGCTTTGTCGAAAAATGTTCCACTTTTCACCTGCACACAGATGATGCGAGATCTCGCGGCCTCTGTGTTTGTCCTGGGCCTTTCATTACACACTGGTAGGTTTCAGCGTCTGTACGGCAACAAAGCGACCCAAATTTTGCAAATAAAACACGGGTCGTCGATTCCTCCCTTCGTGGAATATCAGACGCTTACAATTCAAGCTCGCGTTTGAGTTTGTGGCCCGCGGGACGCGATTTCGAGCAGAATGCCAACTTTTTCTTTCAGCTCCGCTGTGCGAATGCCGCCTCGTAGCAGACGAACTCCCGTCGTCTGCTCTCGCTCCTCGCCTGGGCGAGGCATGACGGGATTGTCGGCGCTAGAGAGCTCAAAGACAACGTACAGCGAGCGGCGTGAACGCTCGCCTCCCCGCGCTGTCTCGTGCTCTCGTGCACCGCCTAGGGATCGCGGGGATTTTTCGTCAAAAGTTGCGAAGTTGAGCGCGCGCAGAGAGGAGGAAACTTTGCGGCGTTCTTTTGGTCACTCCCCCGCTACGTCAAAAAGCGAAGAATGTTTTGCTCCACGAGTTTAGCTACCTTGGAGTTCTTTGGGTGCATCGTGTTGGAGCGGAAGAAGTAGCGCACGCGAGTTCAATTGCCAGGCGAGACGGCTTTGGAATTCCTTGCAGCCCTGCGCCATATCAGTGTTCGTTTTGCGGGTACAGCAACACTCTTGACGAGTTCCTTTCGGAAGCTTTTTTGCAGGGACTCGTTTCAAAGCGGGGCCAAGGTAATTTTTCTCGAATGCATGGGGATTGACGTGCCAACTTTCGAGCACACAATTCAACTAGTGAGGAGTTTCAACAGCGGGCTCGTGTTTCTAGCGAGTTTAATTAACGGCAAACGCCTGCTGCCGCAACGATGACCGTGCCTGTCGGTTACGTCAAGGTTCCGAGTCCTTTGAGAGGAGCCGTCTCAAGATGGTCCGGGCAAGATGGCCATCACAACTACCCACCTGGATTCCCACCCTGGCCACTACCAGCGGTCGTTCCTGAGATGTCCCATTGCCCAACGACGGCCTACCATACCTCGCGCGCCCAAGCGAGAATGAGTCAATCATCGCGAATCTCCTCCTGACCGTCTCAGGGACTGAGAAAGTGACGGTGACAACCGCTGTTTCTGCGGCCGGTGCTACTATTCCAGGGAGGTCTGTCCAGCGCTCAAGTCGAAGTGTTTCCACTGCACCAACAGGAGGAAATTCGTCGCTGCCTGCCGGAGCCGTCAGCCTCCTTTGACGCCCCTCCAGCGAGATGAAGGACCGGTTTCATTCCTGTCCCGGGCAAGAGGTCGCAAACCGGCGCGACAGTACAGCAGTCGAGCATCGACGAACAGTCCGCGCGAGGCCGTGTCGGAGGAGGACTAGAACCCGCAGAACGACTATCAGTACAGCATAAGAGCCGTGGACAACGCTGTTTCCGTATCGACCACGGAACAACGCAACATCGTTACAAGTCGCCGGAATGCTTTCGTTGCGGACGTTAAGGTAAATGTACTTCCCTTACGAATACTCACTGACAAAGATTTACATGTCTTTATTCTAAGCGAGAAGATATTTCGTGAACTTGACCCTGATTGCAAGATCCGGCTGTATACGCCGCCCAGGAGGCTTGTGCATTGCATGCAAGGGACGATCTCCGTGTTGGGGTGTTTCTTTTGGCAGACGATCCGGGAGGACAGATTTGCACCCCACGAGTTTTACGTTATTTCAAGCGGATATTCCTTGCTCGTTATCGACAGTGTTCGAGAGCTCAAGATTACTTTTATGGGAGCCGAATGCGAATGTGCAGACGTTGCTGCAGCTGACAAGGGGCGATCTGTTCAGCGAGATGCGAGGCGCGCTCACGCCCAGCGGCGCGGCCCCTTCACCGCATCCTCGCACAGCCAGCAGTCAAGTATATGAGGGTTAGTGTTGGCGTGTTAAGGTATGTTCACATTATGCGTCTTGTTGTCGAATCTTGTGTCGTGCAGCTAGGTTTCGAGAAACAGAGGCCTAACGTAAACGCGACCGAAAAAGGTTGCGCGCTCTCCTCACTTCTCGAGCGATATTTTGCTGAAAGCTCGTCGAGGCCTGTCAATCACCCGAAGAAGAAACACGGACGCTGCCAATGGACGCTCGACATCGCTATGATGTCTGGCGCTGAAGGCGGGGCGAGATTTTGGAGAAGCTTGATTTTTAACCAATCTTGTATCCAAACCAAAACGGCCAAAGCAAAAAAAAAAAAAAATATGGCGGCGAGCGACAGGCGGAGAAGCGGAGCGCACGGGCGATTTGGGCTGTATGGGTTGGAGGAGTCACAGTGCAGTTGTTGGCGCAGCATAGATTCTTCGAGTCGCGACGAGTGCATGCACTGTATATAAACATGGTGATGTGTATAACTGATCTTTTATGGGTGCAAAAATGTCTAACGTTCGCGGACTTCCTCCGGTTTGGCAGCCCAGTAAATCGAGTGAGCCGAATTTGACGAAGTTTATCGAGGTGGTAATAATAAAGCAGACTGCATATTCAAACTGTACATACTTCATATTATTTTGATGCGAAACGCTTGATAGTTGTGGTGCAGATGACAAGGCTGGGCAAAATTCTCGTGAATCAATACATCGCAGGTTTCGAGCGTTAAACTCTACGTGTGAACAGACTAATTTCGCTAGATTTCTGTTTCACTAAACGGCTGTGCCTTGAAGAGATGCATCGTGTGAATAAGCCTTTAAACGACGAAAAGGAAAGACGTTCGACACCTTCTTGAAAAGCAAACGGTTTTATATACTCCCTGTCGAGGAAACGGCCGGTCATTGTGCATTGTGGAGAGCATCCCCCGAAGGGAAGTTTGTTCACTGAACGGGCCGCTGTCGCCTCCGTCTCGCCGTAACCTCCTCCCCCCCCCCCTCTCCTCCTCTCCTTCCCGCTGCAGCAAACTTAGAAGGGCGCCGCTCTTGGTTCGCTGCTCGGGTTCCGCGAGCCACCTGTCTGCGGCTGGGCGGTCGCAGTCTCGGGTTGTAGCGGAGACCGCCACATCCCGCAGTTTCCTGGCTTGAGAGCTGAAAAGTCAGGAAACGATATACATATTGAAAATAAAATGGGGGCCCACGTCACAGCGTGGCTTTACGTTGGGATTCCGAGCCGGTTCGGGCACGTGACGGAGATGAACTGAAGGCCGAAGCTGTAGCCTGGGAGTCGATGAAAGCAGGTTTGATGCGGTGGACTGTGATGATTTGCTGCTCGCCGTCGACATCTAAGGTCATTGTCTTTAGTGCGTGTTCCAAGACTTTAAACGGGCCGTGTGAAGGTCTTCTTAAAAGTACTTTCAACGCCGTTGTGAAGGTTTTCTTGCCCAAATCGCAGCGAAAGAGGGCATGGGTGCACATCGTCAGGTCGTGGTACATAAACACCTTGCGGGGAGTAGGCGTTCAGAGAGGAGTGGGCTGGAGTTACTGGAAAGTCTCTCGCAAACGATTTATGTAAGAGCTCGGCGATTGGACGGCTTGGTCCACCACAGGGGTCAAGAACTATCCTGGTAGCCGTGGGGTTGTGCCCAAAGCGAGTTCAGCCGACGTGCACTTCAAGTCTGGTTTGCAGGCAAATCTGATGCTGAAAAGTACGAAACCAAGGTGATTGAGCCAATGCGCGAGGTCCTTCTGTGGTTTGGAGTGAGGCCTTCATCTGTCTGTACAAACGTACCACCATCACGTTGGCGGAAGTGTGTTAGGCTGTCGTCCAAATGTGCCGTGCGCCGAGAAGCTGAGCCAAGACGGTGACCAGTACACACTAAAACTGTCGTCCGCGATCGGTTGTTATAGTAGACGGGCATCCGAAGTGAGACATTGAAAGCACGGCAAATGCCTATGCGACTGTTTTGGCGGTGATGTTCGAGAGCGGGAGTGCCTCGGACCATCTTGTGAATCTAACCACGCAAGTAAGGAGATAGGTAAATCCTTGGCATGGTGGCAAGGGTTCAACCAGATACATGCGAACGTCGTCGAATCTGGCCTTCAATACCGCCCTCCGAAATGAAAGTGGTACGAAGGGACGTGCGTGGCCAGTGGGCGTGTCGCACGTGATCGTGGACGAGTCAAGTGGCCAGGGAATGTCGCTGAGTGTCAACGACGATTCCTTAGGCTGCTCTAGGGCCATTACTTCAAAATGCACTTGCACCGGCAGGAGCGAAAGGGCCGCTACTCGTAAAAGAGCGTCCTAAGCAGAGTTCTTAGATATTTTTGAACTTGTCAAATGTCGACTGTAAGTTCGGAGATGAATCCCAACTGTCGGATCTCGCGGGCAGAATAGTCGGTGTGGTTGCCTCTGAAGGTAAATATGAGACTTGTCTTTGGTGAATATGTAAAGCATGCTGCCCTCCGATGTGCCGGAAGTGCTTCACACTGAGAAAAATGGCAGAAAACTCTCGTCCAAATGTGCTGTAACTGGTATCCGGTGCCTTTAATTTTTGCGGGAAGAATTCGAGAGGGTGCCAGTCTCCCTTAAGGTAGGACGGCGACGATACCGACGCTCGAGGCACCCGCTATCATATAGGAAGTGGGGCGTCGGCGCTGGGGTGAACGAGGGTAGTTGCATTAACCAGGGCTTTCTTGGCGAGCAAGAAAGCAGACGCCGCTGCGTGCAATCATTCGACAGGTAAGCTAAGTCTTTTTTTTTTTCTTTGGTGCGTAAGAAATCGCACCGAAAAAAGCAAACACACGAGCTGGTGCATTGCGAATCGGCTGAAATGTGCGGGTCTATTCATGTCGCCGACCTAAAAGCTTTCTATGAACCCGAGGAGGTAGATGTGTCGCAGGTTCCAGATGGCGACTATCCGGACCACCTCTCGGAAGATTCCACACCGTCTCTGCCGCGGTACAACTTGAGACGGCGGTGAGGACGACCGGGAGTAGCACGAGCTCTAAGCGCATTATGCTTCATTCCCTCTTCTGTGTTTTTTGGGGGAGAAGAGAAAGATGCCTGCCCCACTGTGCACACGGGAGCGCGGCCCCTTTCTCTTCTCCCCCCAAAAACACAGAAGAGGGAATGAACATAATGCACTTAGAGCTCGTGCTACTCCCGGTCGTCCTCACCGCCGTCTCAAGTTGTACCGCGGCAGAGACGGTGTGGAATCTTCCGAGAGGTGGTCCGGATAGTCGCCATCTGGAACCTGCGACACATCTACCTCCTCGGGTTCATAGAAAGCTTTTAGGTCGGCGACATGAATAGACCCGCACATTTCAGCCGATTCGCAATGCACCAGCTCGTAAGACAAGTTGGAGAGCTTCTTACTAACACGGTAGGGGCCATCCCACCTCTTTGCTAAGGAGGCCGTGAAGCCTCTAGCCGCATCACTCAGCGGATGAGTTCGCCTCAGTACCAGATCTCCTACCTTGAACTGCAGATTCCGCCTCCCTTTGTTGTACTGGTTTGCCTGCTGCAGTCTCGAGACGTCGAGGCTCTCTCGAGCCTCACGCAGGTTCTCCGTGAAGCGCTTCCGGAGATCTTCTGCGAACTGCGTGGTAGTGCGCTGCATGCTTGCAGGATCTGTGCAAAGAAGGCCGTTTCCCAGGGGAAACACGAGCTCTTTCCCAAAGTTAAGTTGAGCCGGAGTGAAACCCGTGGACCGGTTGATTGTTGTGCGGGTAGCGAATGCCATTTCCGCCAATTTCGCGTCCCAGTCTTTGTGTCGCTCTGTATGCGCTACAAGCATTTGCTTCAGGTTACGGTTCACTCTTTCCGTGATGTTCGCCTGTGGATGGTATGGCGAAGTCCGTTTGTGCCGTATGCCTAGCGCCTTACACGCATCCACGAACACCTTGCTAACAAAGTAGGAAGCGTTGTCTGTAATAAGTGTTGCGGCAAAGCCAAAGCGCGCGAACGTCTCGAGAAGACAGTCCCAGATTTTCCTAGAGTCTAATTTGCGTAAAGGAAACATTTCGACCCACTTCGTGAAATGGTCGGTCACTACTAGCAAATACTGATTGCCGCGTGGACTACGGGGAAAGGGACCGACAACATCGCAGGCAACACACTCCCAGGGGTACTTGCTTTCTACCGAGTGCATTAAACCTGGTGGTTGGCCACCTCGGGGTTTCGTCTTCTGACAAACTGGGCAGCTACGTGTGTACCTCATTACATCCTGCCTCATACCTGGCCACGTTGCAATTTGGGACAACTTTTCGTAAGTTTTGCTCCCACTGCTGTGGCCTGCCAAGGCGGGATCATGCATATACCTTATGAATGACTTACGCAGTTTACGTGGTATTACCGTCCGGAATGGCGGGCCGCTGGACCCATCGTCCACCTGGGGGATGTATCGCAGCAGGATGCCGTCGCTGCTGAGCAGGTACGAGTCCAAGTCTCTGGGATTCCCACCGTCAGCCGAATTTTCTTCTGTCAGCTGGTGAATCACCTTCTGACAAAGTCCATCGGACAGCTGGGCCACTCGGAGCTCCTCTCTGCTCACCAGGGTTCCCCACCGCGAATCTGGTGTGATGGGCGCCGCAGTGGCCAGAGCCACCAAGTCGGGATCCACCTGCATTTCCTGCCCGAGAAGTGGAGCACGGGATAACGCATCTGCAACGTGGTTAGCCGCTCCACGCTTGTACTCGATTGTGTATTTGTAGCGCTGGAGCGAAAGGGCCCATCGAGCGAGTCGTCCTGCAGGGTTTTGAAGCCCTTTGAGCCACGAGAGAGCCATGTGGTCAGTTTGAATGCTAAACGAAGCGCCGTCAAGGTACATGTCAAACTTCTTAAGCGCAAAAATAATTGCCAGACACTCTTTTTCGGTTGTTGAGTAGTTTCGCTCCGCTCCGGTTAACGTATGACTGGCGAAAGCGACGGGGCGAAGAACGCTGTCATGTTCCTGCAGAAGAACTGCTCCTAGTCCGTAATCGCTTGCGTCGGTCTGCAAGATGAACGGACGATTCAAGTCGGGCAGATTTAAACACGCGTTTTCAGTCACAGCCCTTGAAAGACACGCGAATGCGGTTTGCTGCTCTTGCCCCCAGCACCATCTCGTTTTTTTGCGGAGCAATCGGTTCAGAGGTTCAGTTATCTCAGCGCATTGCGGAATAAAATCTCTATAAAACGCAATCATCCCGAGATATCTCTGTAGGCTTTTGACGTCATAAGGGGGCGGGTACTCCGTTATTGCGCGCAGCTTATCTTCATTCGGGCGCAGCGTTCCGTTATCTACAACAAATCCGAGAAGGTTGATTACAGGCGATGCCAACTGGACTTTATCTGGATGAATCGTAAGGCCGGCCTGACGCATTCGCTCAAGTATGATGTGAAGGTGCACGAGATGCTCCTCGAATGTTCGTGAAAACACCACTACGTCATCCATGTACGCCATCGCAAACTCGTACTTCGCGTCACCGAGCACAACGTCCATTAGGCGTTGAAAGCTGGCGGGAGAGTTGGACAAACCAAAGGGAAGGCGAGTGAATTCGAACAACCCCCTGTGGCAAATGAATGCGGTCTTCTTTACATCAGCCGGATGAACTTCGATTTGAAGAAATCCGCGACTGCAATCGAGGGTTGTGAAAACAGTCGCGTTTCCAAGGGCATACATTACTGAGGAAATACTAGGAAACGGGTAACTGTCTCTGACTGACACTTCATTTAGGCGCCTGTAATCAACACAAAGCCTTGCTGTGCCGTCCTTCTTTGGAGCAAGGACCACCGGGGAAGCCCATGGGCTTTTTGACTGACGTACTGCGCCTGTGTCGATCATTTCCGATAGCGCCGCATCAAGAAGTTCGCGCTTGTGAGCACTTATGGGTCTCGGATTACACCTCCGCGGGGGTGCATCCTTAGTTTCGATGCGGTGCCGTAGGAGATCGGTTTTCCCAGGTCTTTCCGTGAACATCGGCGAGAAAGGTTCCAGCAGTTGCTGGAGCTGCTTCTGGTTGTCTTTACCGGAACACTTTTGTACGGCTTTGAGCACGCTGTCTGGAAGTAAAGACATCTGCCCGGCAAAGTGTAACGGGAACGCTTGGCCGCGAATACAATCCTGCCGTCTGGTAAACGGCGTTAATGCCATTTCGCCTCCCAACCAATATCCGGCTTGGCCGAAGTCTAGCAAAACCCGCTCCGCTGCAATAAAATCTCTACCCAGGATCATGGGCACTGGTAGTTCCGGGAGGTATACGAACCGTTGTCTTCGTTTTCTGCCATGAAAAGAAATTCGTAACCTGACTGCACCGGCAGCAGGCAGTACGGACCCCGATGCTACCTGCAATTTCACGTTTGCTGACCGGAGATGTATCTTTTTCTTGTTACATTCCGCAAATACAGTATCCCCAATAAGCGATATGTTTGCACCAGTATCTAGAAGAGCGGCCACTGGTGTACCTAGTACATTCACAGTCATACGAGGTTCAAGGGACTTTGGTGTAGCTTCGATTCTACTCACGGCTGGGATGAGCACTGTCGGTTTCTCGTTTAGTGAGGCTGTTCCTACCCCCGTCGGCTGGTGCGAGTCCATTAGCGCCCGGCCATCCAGGGCGACCATCCTTGGTGTTGAGAACTTCAAAGCGGCTCTGACGCTGGGGATCGGGCAGGAATCTGACTGGCCGACCTTTGGCTGAAAGGGAATTGCATTAGGGTCCAACTCAAATGCACTTGCTTCGGGTAGCTGACCGGGAACAGTGGAAGCTGTTCGCCCGGGGATCAGTGCAAAGGCAGACGCGCCGGGAGTCTCATGACCGAGAATGTTGTGAGCTGGCCGCCCGGGTGTCACTGCAACAGCAGGCACGCCGGGAGTCTCAAGACCGCGAACGGTGTGAGCTGGGCGCCCGGGTGTCGGTGTGAAAGCCGACACGCCGGGAGTCTCACGACGAAGAGCGAAAGTGTTATGAGCTGGCCGCCCGGTTGTCGACGCGAGAGCGGACACGCCGGGAGTCTCAAGACCGCGAACGGTGTGAGCTGGGCGCCCGGGTGTCGGTGTGAAAGCCGACACGCCGGGAGTCTCATGACGGTGAGTGGTGTGAGCTGGCCGCCCGGGTGTCACTGCAACAGCAGGCACGCCGGGAGTCTCAAGACCGCGAACGGTGTGAGCTGGGCGCCCGGGTGTCGGTGTGAAAGCCGACACGCCGGGAGTCTCACGACGAAGAGCGAAAGTGTTATGAGCTGGCCGCCCGGTTGTCGACGCGAGAGCGGACACGCCGGGAGTCTCAAGACCGCGAACGGTGTGAGCTGGGCGCCCGGGTGTCGGTGTGAAAGCCGACACGCCGGGAGTCTCATGACGGTGAGTGGTGTGAGCTGGCCGCCCGGGTGTCACTGCAACAGCAGGCACGCCGGGAGTCTCAAGACCGCGAACGGTGTGAGCTGGGCGCCCGGGTGTCGGTGTGAAAGCCGACACGCCGGGAGTCTCACGACGAAGAGCGAAAGTGTTATGAGCTGGCCGCCCGGTTGTCGACGCGAGAGCGGACACGCCGGGAGTCTCAAGACCGCGAACGGTGTGAGCTGGGCGCCCGGGTGTCGGTGTGAAAGCCGACACGCCGGGAGTCTCATGACGGTGAGTGGTGTGAGCTGGCCGCCCGGGTGTCACTGCAACAGCAGGCACGCCGGGAGTCTCAAGACCGCGAACGGTGTGAGCTGGGCGCCCGGGTGTCGGTGTGAAAGCCGACACACCGGGAGTCTCACGACGAAGAGCGAAAGTGTTATGAGCTGGCCGCCCGGTTGTCGACGCGAGAGCGGACACGCCGGGAGTCTCAAGACCGCGAACGGTGTGAGCTGGGCGCCCGGGTGTCGACGCGAACGCGGACACGCCGGGAGTCTCATGACGGAAAGTGTTGTGAGCTGGCCGCCCGGTTGTCGATGCACGAGCAGACACGCCGGGAGTCTCAACACCGCTAACGGTGTGAGCTGGGCGCCCGGGTGTCCATGCAAGATCGGACACGCCGGGAGTCTCACAACCAAGAGTGTAATGAGGAAGAAAAAGTGCTGGAGGGCCACCGAAGGTCGATAGAAAAGCGTCAGTCCCCGGAGCCCGTGTGAGCCTCCGGGAGGCCCGGAGGCGGCTGCGGCGGCTCGACCTTGTGGATTGTGTTTTCGGCGCGGCCGGCGGAGAGTAGAAATTTCTTACCACCGCCGGCCGTAGCCGTTTCCCTGTGTCTGAGGCGGCCGCTGCCGTTCGCTGCAGTCCCGGTGTATCTGTCCTGGCTGGCCGCATCGAAAACAACGGGGCGTGGCCCGCCCGTCGGCTTCGTGAGGTGTCCCGCTCTTTCTTGCCTCTCCCAAGCTCCGCGTTACCGGTCCAGAGGCCAAGAACTCATCTTGATCAATGGAGGGGCTGTAGCGTTGTGAATGTATGCCCTCATAACCGCTGCACCTCCGTGATTCGTATGCACGAGGATCTAGGGCTCGTGATTCGTATGCACGAGGACCTAGGGCTGGGGGACAGACGCCTGATTAGAATCGTCTGGTTCTCTCTTGACTCTGTGTACATGTGCGTTTCCAGACCACGCAAATGATGGTTCCAGAGTCATGTTCTGCGGTGGAGGGGGCGGTATCTTAGTTCCGCGAGGATGTCGGCCTGGATGGTGATCGCTTCCCGTGCCATCTCGTCTAAATTATTGAAGGTGCGTCCCCTGAGATGGGGGTGGAAACGCGGGTGGCTTTGGCGGATGGCGCGTTGTACTTTCTCCGCGTCTGGTGCCGCGGCGTCGGCGATATCGTACAGGCCCTGGAGA
>JAZHYW010020472.1:0-74385 GCA_037355805.1 Ixodes ricinus
TACATTCTTTAAATGTCATTTTAAAGGGTAATGAACCTAATAACTTCATTACACTCGTGCTCTGATTGCTGACTGCGGCCAGCAACGTTAATTTCCCCTGAATAATTTCCATATTGCAAGACATTTTTGTTCTATCCATATAAATTGAAATAGCCCTCAAATATGCGAGATGTTTTTTTTGTTCCGTTGAACTGGGGTAACAAAAAAAGTATGGTAAAGGTTAAAAATCTATTTAATATACACTGAATTTTAGATAACACTTTGTTACACGGTACATAACGCTACACACATTAATGCACACAATGCGTACTAACAAAACAATTTGGCTTACGAACCAAAGCGGACACTTTTACAAACGTAGTCTCCAATTTTTAATATCATTTGTTTAACTGAAATATGGCTGAACGAGGAAATTTCGCGTGCAGACTATTTTCCACCTTTATACCGTTCACCGTCGCGACCGTGACTATGCTTAACTCACCAGAAATCTGGAGGCGGTGACATCTGCCAACCGTTACCCGCACGACGTGATTCCAGTGTCCTGCCCCAGAATGCGTTTGGAGGAATTGCTTTCAAAAGATGGTTGTAACTACAATTTTGTTAAATTATTATTTCCTTCCCTTATCGGATAATCGTATTTTTAATGAACACTTTGACACAATGGCAGAAATGACGCCGTTCAGGGGTAATACGGCGGTGATTTTAAATCACTTGTTAATCTGGCAGTCAGGATTTGGTGCCAGTCAAAAGTAGAGCAAGTAACAGCAAGCAACTGTCTCATCTATTGAATTTATACATTTTATTTGGCTTTAATAATTAAACGGTTTAAAATGCCAGAACGTCTCGATCTTTTCAAATGTGCCGATCATCGTATTAACTTCTTGCCGATGTTTCAAGTCGGTTAAGGTCGACTAGCTTTTCACCCAATTGTTGCTTTCCATAACTCGTTGAATTCGTAGCTCGCCCAAGCTAGACGAATACTTTTTCAACACAGGCGATTATTTTGGCTCTTGTAATGAAATTACGACTGGTCCTCCATTTTAAAGGACGATTCAGTCGACTAGTTACAGTTGTTTACGACGGTAGTGAGGAATGGAATGAAAAATGTATCTAAAACGATCATCGGAAACCTAGAAGATGTCCTTCGTGGTATTCCTATGTTCTAATATATTGCACAAAAAAATCGTATTGTCACAATTGTACAAAAGAAATGGATCGTAAGCGTGGTGGCGCTGTCTGTATCTTTTATCGGTCTTCGTTAGTGTTGTTTATTCATGACGAGTGTGTGCATTTAAACGCAGAAGATAAGTCTTTTTCTGGCAAACCAGATAGTTTTGAAAATTTGCTAGACAAATATACAAAAGGTGGTGTACACACGGTATCTACTAAGAAGAAATTCTGATTATCTGTCTAACTCAAGGATATCGCTAATCTTGGTAAATCATTTCCAGTGGTTGTTTTTCTCTCTGATGTTCCTAAAGATAGTGTGCATTTTTTGCGATCCTGTATACTTGATGTTTGCGTGTAGACAAAGTCACTGTTAGTGACCTTGGCGGCTATAAGGAATTGAAGCCGGAAACTAACATCTAGTACAGATTATGTCAATCATTGTTATGGATGCTCGAATCTTATGCCTATCCTAGACATATATTTAATATTTCATTTTTGCTGTATATTTCATTCAAAGAGTCTATTGTTGTCTCTATTCATAAGACGGACACGGTGTTGAACTATCGCCTGTATCATTGCTATGTTCTTTCTAAAGGTGTCTGAAGATAGCGGATGCGTACCTCCTTGGTTCGTCTTTTTTATTTCAACGACGTATCAGTTCTTTTCGCACGGTTGTTATCATCGAGTGCGTCGGCAGTCAGGAGACAAACCTCCTGTTCCGCCTTGATTATTCAGTACCTTTTGTTTGTAATCACAATGTTTTCGACGTTGTATATTTTGACCTCTCCAAAGCTTTGATAAGGTGCGGAACCACGCTTGTTGTTGCACAAATTGTCGCGTAATGGTGTTTCCCCTGTGCTTTTATTATGGCTTGAAAGCTACCTGACTGACCGTCAGTTGTGTCGTACGCATTTTAAATAACTTATTCAATCTTATCCGTCATCGGGAGTACCAGGGCCTGTTCTTAGTCCATCTTTGTTTTGATCTTATTAAAGAGATATCTACTTGTGTAGTAAACTCAAACGTGCTGTTATTCAATGAGACATCAAGCTCTTTTGAGTATTAGTTTGATCGACGACTGTGACCTTCTTCAGAGTGACGCATTGCATATTTTAAACTGTGTCGGGAAATTGTTTAATCATTAATCCAGAAAAACTAAGGTGATGTCTTTCAGTAAAAACGTGGTACCATACAGTATTCATACTAATTACAGGTGCATTTTAAGAGTATCATCGCTGCATCTCGGAGTGTACTTTAATACTAATCTATCTTTTGGCTGCTAATGCCCATACTGCCTGTTCTGGCATTTAGATTACTTGGAATGATCATCTGATTAACTAGGAAGTTTATGAACTATGCTGTTTGCTTGCTTATTTTGTCTTTACGTCAGATCGCATCTACACTTGCTCTGTAGGGACCATCGGACGCTTACGTGATGCAGCTAAAATAGAGTCCGTTCAGGAGACGCCTTGTGCGCACAATTTATGATAAATACCCCAACAGTAGGTGCATTTTTACAACTATGGAACTCTGCTCGACAAATTTGGCCTGCTATGTCTATCTCTCAGAAGATTATCGCGCGAGGAAGCCTTGTATAAAGGCTCACGGGGAAATTGACTCAACA
Source organism: Ixodes ricinus (assembly GCA_037355805.1). Classification (NCBI taxonomy): domain Eukaryota; kingdom Metazoa; phylum Arthropoda; class Arachnida; order Ixodida; family Ixodidae; genus Ixodes; species Ixodes ricinus. Next base: position 2,795 of record JAZHYW010020472.1, read on the forward strand.
ACACTATCGCCGCAGAATCGGAACGTACCGACTCGCCCAACAGGAGAGCTCTCACTTCTTTATCCCCACACCAACACATGATACGCCCAACAACAAGAATGCAGACAAGTGTGAACAATCTTGGCATGAAAATTTTGATATCTTTAATAGCTTGGGTGTTAATCTCAGTAGACAATTAGATGAGATTATTTCCGTCGCCAAAATGTACTGTCGTGTTTGTTGCATGCTGTCGTGATTGCGATAGCGTTTTACAGCCAGCAATTTTTTTACTGTGCCACATTGCAGACCTTTGTTGGTTGTTGATTGGCACAAAGCGGCAAGGCTTTATGATGATGTATGATGATGATGATGATGGCGCGGTACTACGACGTGGCAAAGCTTTTTGAACGCCGTCTCCAAAGCAGGTTGCCTGGGATTCTCGATCCCGCCATTATGCGTCAACGAGGCCGCCGGTTTCACAGTGACGTAATGTATGAAGGAAACCGTACAGGTGCTTCGGGCAGACGAACAGGCGTCTCTGCTCGGGGGTCAAGGTAGAACGTCTTGCCGTGCAACGACGTCTTGCCGGACTTTACAGCAACTCTTTGGGAAGCGTGCAGCAGTTTAACCCTGCTCACAGCAATATTAACCGTCATCTGCCGGTGAGGCTGCAGAAATGGCCAGAAATTTAATTACACAGTTTGCGATGAAACAAAACATTTCTCGCCGCATTTTTCTTTGAGTTCATCGCAACTTGAAAACGGCACACTTATTTTTAACGGCGCTTGTAACTGTCGTTGTGTATTCTGGTTTCTACCAGAGGCATCGCGCCGTAACTTGTTTTTCTGCTTGCGCCAGAGATGGTGACCTTCGGTACAACATGATTCTTAATCACACCTTGCAAAAAGAAACTGGCAGGAAGGCGTCCTATCATATCGTTAAATGAACGGGGCGATTATATCGCAACCAGTGTCGCGAACGTTTCTAATTGGCGTCGATAACGGACTGATACGCAGCAGGGCCTGTCGTGACATCCCGTCGGGGCCCGCATGCAACAAACAGCATGCTCCACAATCGAGCGACATGGTATAAAATGGCGCTGCCTTAACTCCCTGATGTTGCTGTTCAGTCGCTTATTCTTAAAGTGGTTCTGTCCTTAGACTCGAATATTTTTAAGATATCAAGGATTGGCACCCAAGATGAAGGCTGCTTGCATTCTATTTACCTGACGGCTGGTGTTTGCCATTGCTGAGTCAGAGGTATCACCGGTCTGCGCGATGGGACGAGTGAGTTCGAGCATAGCCGACTAAAGCTTACGATCAGTTGAGTATACGGAAAACACACACAAAAAATGACGATGTACCGATATTGAAAGTACGCGCGAAATGCGATCCGAAGCTGGAATTTTGAGCACGCTAATATCATTAACATGTCTCATCGCGGACCAGTGCAAATTTTATCCCGACCTCCATCGTTAGCATCGCACGTTCTCTAACTCCAAAGGGGTTTTACTTATCAATGCGAATATCTGTCCTCTGGCGGGCCATGCAGTCAGAACGAGGGTGTTCTGTCACGTGACCGTGGCCTGTGGTGAAAATGCGATATTGTACCGACAGTTGATTCCCGTCTACAGACGTGTCTTGTAAGTCCCATCCCCTCAGACGCAAAGTTTGCCTCTATTCGCTGTTCACACGGGTTCGTCGTGAACGCCAAGCGCTTGATGCCTTTCAAAGATCCACTAGAGACAAGGGAAGCTTGATTTTCCGTTATCCACTGATCATTCCAACTAGATCTTGAGTTCTGACGTTCCCCTGAGCTCTCCACCTTCCTCTCACCACGAATTTTTTTCTGCCTACCAATTTAGCTTTAACGAGAAAATCATGAATAACCAACGTTTCAAGAAATATCATAGTACCTTGTAAACTAAATTTTGTTCAGTTAATGTTTAGGAGTTCTCCAGCTACAGTAATGCGCTAACACTTTGTGTGTGTTTGTTGCGCGATCTGTAGTTACTAATCATAATTATATTGTTTTTTGCATCAAGTCCTACAGCTTGGTGAAATGGCTAACGTATTCTTTGTAATCTGAGTTTCTTCATCTTGTTGTCATTAACGTTAAAGGGCCATAGTATTCATTTTTATCACCAGTTCGCATCTGTGATGATAAAAGTGATATGTGTGCCATTAAGCCTAGTCATCTGAGTATATGAAAGTTATTCAGCTTCTTTGAAGCCGACCTACACAGTTATCGCACCTTTTGGCTTTTCTCGCTCGTTTTTTTTTTGCAATTATAAATTGTTATTACTGAGCGAGTAGAGTTTACGTACTGGCGTACTGACAGCATGCGGCTTTGTCCACTACTATGTATTAATATGTAATCTACACTTTCCGACTGCAGAAATGAAGCCTGCACGATCCCCGACTTTACACCAGGAATGGCCGCGGTAAGTCAGTTTGCGCCCGTGATAGTTTTTAAACTAAACACTCTGAAGAATGCCTTTAACGGCAATATATGTTACAGACGTGAAAAAACTTGGGAGATACAAAAACTTGGGGGCTGCAAGTAAAACTCTGACTACTTTGTTTTCGTTGTTGAAACTAGTTTACATACTTCATTTTAACGACCCCTTGGCACACATACAGTCTGGTTTATTTGTAAAACAAAATGCCAGTAAGGACAGAATGTGGCCCATGCATCCAAATCGAAAATCGAAGAGGGTTACCGACTTGACAGATTTGTCGCCGAACGCAAGCAGGTCGCGCCTTAGACCGGATATATTTTCCAAAATACTTTATGCATATGTTGAAAAAAAAATACTTTCTCTTTGTATTCACCTGCGGTGGTTTCGTGGCTGCAAATTCCACGCAAATTTTCCATTCGAAATTCGGGTCGCTTTGCCTTTTCAATAAAAACTCTAACTTTTTTAAGAAAAAGTTGCTTTTAGGTACATTGGAGGAAAAAATGCGATTGCCATCGTCGCTAAAGATAATCATCATCATCATCATTCATGTTCCTTGTATTTTGGTTAGCACGTTTTAATGACAAATGGTCTTTAGCGCGTGAGTATGGTCGCTACAAGTCAAAACATCACAGATTAACTTTGATACCTCTCAGGCACCACAGGGACCTGGTATCACCCCTATGTTCTTCTTATTTGGATTATGTACATTATCGATCGCATCTTTTAGCTGACCTAAGCTAAATCAGGTCACCAGTGCCGGGCACCGTTAGGTAGTCACAAAAAGAGTTATGAGTTTCCTCGTTAGCTAAGGCAAATAAAGCGTAGCAAAAAAGACATTTTTCACATCATAACTTAAATGGACTAGTACTTTATATAGAATGTTTCTGGGTTGATTCCTCACTACAGATGATAAGAGCCTTTGATTTAAAGTAATAAGTGCTAACGCAAATTGTGTTTCGAAGCCTTGCTTTTTATTTGTCTTATTTATGATCAGTTTATTCGCCTGTATATTTCTACGTTGCTGTCTCAGGCACGAGTGCAACAGGGCGTAAGAGTCTCTGATTGTGAACGCTAAAAATAAATATAAAAGGCAGATAAGAATGAATAACCAGGGGCGCAACGTACTCTTGTGGCTCTGACGGCCGAATAAGTTTAACTGACATATAAAACTGTGTAACCGCCTAAATGGTCGAATAACAGACAGTTTAGTATATCGTTCCTGACTCTTAGGTACGCAACACGCAACAGTATCGCGTGTCGCCAAAACGACCTGCAATCGATCCGATTTAGTTGTGCGTTACGTTTTCGATTGAACACCTTGCACGGTGTTGGTTAAATTCTGCCAGATGGCGTAGAATTCCGCGTGCTTGTAGTGAAAACTCTAGCTTCCCAAAAAATCACTACCAAAAATTAAACGCTTCCGATTATTTTATTTCAAATTAAACCAAGCAGCAGCTGCCCGGCCAAGCGCGCTTTTCTGTAGGGTAGGAAGCACGAGTGCGCCGAATTCGATCACGCAGCCTTCTGCCAGTCATCCTGTGGAAACAACGCTTTTTATCAAGCCGCTATCGCGGGAAGGAATCTCGCGACTATACTAATGCCCAGTGCACAGCAACAACTTCGGAGATTTTTCTGCGAGTGGTTCGTCCGTCGGCGATAAACTACGCGTGGAGAGGCTTAGCGTTGTTAGCAGGTCGCAAGCGTTCGCGCACAATGCGAGCGGTGAACATTTTCACCAGTGCACTCCTTCAGCTGCACGGCGATCCGACTCGACTACGGTAGGGTCCGGAAAGAACCGCCAAGCTGAACACCACGCAATATCACGTAGCACTGAACTCCCGCGAACACCCCGTCGCCCTTGCTTCTGCCAGTCCAAGCAACCGCCATCTTAAAACTGGTGCTCTCGCCAGGCCCGAGATCTCGAGAGTTCCCGCAAAGCCCGCCAGATTGCAACGCAAAATCCCCAGCGTTTCGCGCGTACGAAATATACGCTACAGCCCTTCTATTGCGTCCTGCGCACTCTCGACCTGCGGTTTCCTTGCGTACGCAGGGCTTTAGAGTACGGTCCACTAAAACTGTCTAATGTAATGGATCGCTCCTGCATACAGCACGTAGCTAATTGTTAGCACTACAGTCATGTCTCGCTTATTGACGTCTCCGTTCCCCAAAACACAATTGTCCATGGTGTGACCTTCCGTCCATAATAATGAATCAGGGCCAAAAGCATATATATTAACAAGCCGGAAGAACAGAGCTGCATGGTCGTATTTAGTCTCAAATGGGCGCAAATGTGGTCAACGGGAGGATGCGAGCGGAGCTGGTTAAGATGTGGGTCGAACGGACACTTTCGTGCCTGCTTTTGTGTACTGGAGAATGCCACGCGTCAACACCTTGAAGTTCGCGTACCACCTGTATTTGCCGCTCGGAGTGTAAGCGATACAGCTATTTCCAAGCAACGAGACGAGCTGCACGTCGAGTTACGATTGGCTCTCTCGCCTTCTTCATCAGCTTACTAATCAGCGCAAAGTTTTCGTCAAGCTTTTCTTTTTTTCGCTCAACTGTTTTTTGTTTTTGTTTCTTTCAGTTGAGCAGAACGTTTCGTCTTTTCACGTTTAGCAACTTCCGCCATGGTCTCTGACCGCTTTCCCTTCTCGCCGGTATCTTCTACTCTCCTTCCTAGTGACCAAAGAGCGTTCCGGCCTCACCTTTCATGACAATGAGATAGGCTTGTGATCAAAGCGCCGATGTGAACCACTTCAAGGACTAGAAGTCCCTCACCACCTTCAAGCAGCCATAGGTGAAAATAAATGTGGGCCAGGAGCAGGGGTGGGCTGAAGCCTGGACCCAGGCCTAAGCGGCGCAAACAAAAACCACGAAAATTCTAGGTGGCTGCTGGGGGGGGGGGACAAACTTTTGTTTAGGGCGACAAAATCGAAACTCGAATCTACTTTCAATCTTTTCTGAGTCAAAAGTTAGCCCAACTGTACACAAGCAGCAGGACAGGTAGAAGCACGATTCTCCCGATGTCATTTCTGCCGTCCCAAATGCCCAGTGCCATTTCCCCCGAGCGTCAAGATCCTGCTTTAAAAATCCCCGTCTCGCTTGTCCCGAGTGCCAATATCTCCGTGCCCAATCTCGTTACGCACCTGCGAGCAAGTTCGGGTTACGTTTTTCTGTGCATGAATATTGAGGCGCACGTAATATTTTATATACGGGGTCATCGAATTTATCATTTTTCCTCGTTTATAACTAAAATTTTGTGGGTGCAATTTTTTTACCTTCATTTTCATCTTCTGTCACATTATTTTTAGGCACATGTCAATGAAGTCGTGTAACCGCCGTTATTATTTTTAAGATCACCGCGCACTGTTTTTGTGCTTTTTTCATGATTCTGTGTTAGTTCATTTCTAGAATATTGCCAGTTTGCGGGAGTTATTGATACTAAGTTTTTGCATGCACCTGTCGTAGAGCAAACGTCCACCAGTTTATATTCCGCAACATCGCTGCACCAGCTTCAGGAACTCGTAAACGCTGAGCCTCCCATTGGAGCAGATGCTCTCTAGCTTCTTTGTTGGCCTCTCTTTCGTCTCCCACGTACTCTTTGACGCTTTCCGGCTTGGCCGCCGCTGGAACAATCTGCGGAGGGCGACTTCTAGCTGCTGGCCCCAGTTTCGCTTGGATGTACTCCACGAACGTTGGGGCCCATAACATCACAAAAAATATTCCGCCTAAAAGCTGCCAACCAAAAAAAAAAAATGCCTCCAAAATTAGATTTGCAATTGATCTTCTGATTGACCGCACAAGTTAAAGGGTGCATGCCCAGGGCTGGGCAGAAATACTCAAAAATGTGCATTTGGAAATACAAATACTGGGATACATTGCAACAGCAGCTAAAAATACCGATACTGAAATACATCGTTATAAAAAATGTATCGCGACACGTAATCGGAAAGCCACATTTTAAATAGAGGTAAAATGCTATTCGAAATACATGTACAGGAATACATTTAGAAAGCGCAGAAATACAAATACAGAAATACTGATACTGCAATACATTTTTCAAATTTGTTTGAGATGCCAACTGAGATGAAGTTTGAAGCGGATGTTTTTGATCCTGACTACTTTCCGTAGGCTTGGCACTTATGCGATACGGGTGCCATCCCTGTGGTGAGGGTCCTTCTTGCCGACCCTCCGCCACCGACACTTACGAATTGCAGTCCTCATGCTCTCGCCTTGCGCATCATCTAAACAGAGACATCGTGGATTGCGACCTCGATATTTGCCGGCACAGGTGCGAGCTCCGAGAAACAGCGCCTGAGACGAGCGCCACAGGCGTACAAACCATGGCACGCGCACAGCGAGAGGTCACGCCCGGCCGCCTTCCTGGGCTCCGGATCGCCCAGAGCAGCGGGTCACGCTCACACTGGGCCGATGACGTACCCTTCAGCCGTGCAATACTACGCGCATGCAGCTGCAGACGCATTCGGTCACGTGTCAGACATCACTGCGTGAGTCATCCTACTATTCCACCACCACCACCACCAGGCTCAGCAGGCAACGGACTGCAGACTGTGAGCAAGGCGTGCCGAGGCCAGCAATGGCTCAAGAAATCCCTCGCCTAAGCGACCTGCGGCGGAAGAGGTCCCGACTCCACCCGTGGTGCGCCACCTGGTTCGATGTCCCCGACCACGCAACACTTCTCAGAACAGAGAAGAGGACGCATAAGCGAAATAAAGAAGAGGACGTCATAAGGGAAATAGGTTTGAGGAGTCGGAACGGTCCTCGGTCAGGGGCATCGTAACAATGCCTCTGGCAGCTCTTGACCTTGGTGACCCTGTAGGAATTGCATAAAAAAAGAAAATTTGCGTTTGTATTTGCATGTTTTTTTTTCTTTTGAGGGGGGGGGGGGGATATTTCTCAAGAAATGTAACGAAATACATTTCATCCTGATTGTATCGCGATACGAAGAAACATTCCAAAAGTATTTCGGATACAGTGATACACGATTACCAGAAGTGTCAGGGTTGTTATCGCGACAGAACAGATACGAAATGTGCTTCTGACAAATACTATCGCGATACATTTGTATCGCGATACTGCCCAACCCTTGTACATGCCTAGAACACAGAAAAAGCTACTCCATTATAAGTCCGCGCATTCCAAACCGACAAAGTTAGGCGATTGTGAATACCTGTCTCTTGCGCTGCTCTCAAGAAATTCCTCGACCATAAGGCAAAGAGAGAAAGTTTTTAAAGACAAATGAAAGACTGTCAAGACGCCCGGTCATCCTTATAGACCCTTTCTTCAAGGGCGCCGCCATCTTGAATTGTCGTCACTTCCAGTATGGGCGAAAACATTGCCTCGCACGCCGCCACGCCAATTGAATGTGCTGGAGAGAGGAAAAGCGTAACCGTCACCCATTCTCGTTTTCTCTCCCCTCTATTTTTTTACTAGTTTCCAGGTTGAAACGTTTACTATTTTTTCGTCGCCCATACCGCATATGGCCGCATCTAAGTGGTCGGGGGCAAGAATAAGCAGAAAGGGTCTATACCTGTGTTGGAGGTATCGCGTTACTAGTAACGACGCCATCGGTAACGGGCGTTACATTGCCGACTAACGCAGTAACGTACTCGTTAGTATTCTGAATGACTAACGAGTAAAGCTATTTTCGTTACTTTTTACGGTATCGGCTATCAAATTACGTTACTCGTTACTCGTTACTTTTGACCGAAACTGGTGAAATACATTAGGTATTTGGGAAAAGGTCACGACGCCTGATCGTAACGCTTACAATAGCAATCCTCTGCATAAAACTGGAGACGTTAGGGGAACTCAATTTAGGTCACTAAGCTCGACTAGAGGATCTAGCTTCTATGCTCGAGGGCAACTACTAGCGCTCGAGCACGCAATGCCCAGGCAATGCCGTATCTTGCTTTGAACCTTCGGTTTCCTAAAACGTGGTTTTCCACTTATCAGTCCATCTATTCACCCATGCATCCCAAAATCCCACATAGGTTATCAGCTGCATGGAACCAGCATCCGTCACAGTAAACTTTAAAAAATCTTTGTACCAAAAGAGACATCCGTTAAAAGGCGGCACTGTCTCGCTTCTCGAAGGGCAAAAAAAAAACAGTTAGCTACCAGCTAATTCCGTTCGTCCTCCTTGTTTTTTTCATAGTGTCATCACCCACAAGGTTTGAATGAACGACTGCGTTACAATCTCTCTCCCCTCTGCTTTGTGCAGCAGAGGCGTGACAGCGAGGGGGGGGGAGGAGACATTTGTTTACAACAGTAGACAACTAGTGGCGACAAGAAACACCCTTGTGGAATCTTTTTACCTCGTCTCCCCTCAAGCGCTCCGAAAGTTCCTGACCCACTTTTTGTACACAGAAGAATTTTCTGCTTGATTAGGTCTTTTAACTTCCCTAAGGTCAAATAATAAAAAATGTTTTAAACCTAGAAAAAAACTTACAAACACGAAACCTTTTTTTTTCGCAGAAAAACTAAGTAGTTTTGGCAAGAGACGAGCAAGTGATTATAACGGTAGTGTGCTGGTAACCGGTGTCCTGTTCCACATAGTGAAGTAAATCAGTCTCTGGTAATAGTATGAACCGGACTGTTACTAAAACCGGCGTAAAGAGTTGAGGGTGCTGTCGGCTGGATTGATGTTCTAGCAGTCCCCGCCTCGCGTGCTGTAGGTTATAATAGCGACCGATCTACCATCTCCGACTCATTTTGCGGTTGAGATGGACATGTATAGCGAAACTCCGTCCCCATGGCACAGGGACTGAATGAAATGTGATCAACAGGAGGATACGGGAATCAGATGATTTACAGTGTCAATGCCTACTCGGGCATGCCGAAAATTCAATAAGCTGCTTCGCGCATCAAACACTCATGAAACCACCCTGTAACATGGCTCATCTTTATCGAAGCTTGCTTAAGGAGGCTCACTACATCTCATACTACAAACATATGTACTCGAACACAAAAGTAATCGTGTAGTTAACGAAAAAGTAACGTTCGTTATTTTCGGAAAAGTAAACGTCTGGTCATCCTTATAGACCCTTTCTTCAAGGGCGCCGCCATCTTGAATTGTCGTCACTTCCAGTATGGGCGAAAACATTGTTTTGCCGTCGCCACGCCAATTGAATGCATGTAGAGAAAACCGTAACCATCACCCATTCTCGTTTTCTCTCCCTCTATTTTTTTACTAGTTTCAGGTTGAAACGTTTTAATATTTTTTCGTCGCCCATACCGCATATGCCTACTTGGCGGTCGGGGGCAAGAATAAGCAGAAAGGGTCTATACCATATTATCTGACGTCGTCGAAAATATGATTCGTTCAAAACAACAACATAAAGCAGGAAAGGGAGCAGACGTGTCCCGCAGTTGTGCCATCCAGATAACATCTATCAGATAACATCAAAAACGTTGCGCCCAGGTTTGACATTTCACTGGTATTTTCGGCACCGGACAAGCTGAAGGGACTGTGCCCCAAGATCAATTCACCTAAAAATTATCGGGATGATTGCAAAGTGAAGCACAAGCATAAATATATACCATGCCGCAACGTGATAGTATAGAAAATACCATTCACCTGCGGGTAAGTTTATGTGCGTCAATCTAGCCGGTCTGTGAATACGAGACTGCGAATTCATGCTACATCACCCAACTCCTCACCGGAGGACATTTCGCAATACACGTCCGTGCCTGCCACTGCAATCCGATCTTCAAAAAGACAGAAGTCCTCGAACAGTGCTGTGGTAAAAAGTCACGAGAACTTTACGTGGCGTAGACAATCAAGGCTTGTGGTGACGTCTGTGTCAGTGCACCTTCTGCATCCTTGTCAGACAAAGAACTAATCTACCTCCATCACCTTACATGAGGTGTCAAAAGGTTCCTAGTTAGGTGGATGATCATCTCAAATTCCATCCTTCAAAGTCGTGTTGAAACAATTTTAAAGGGTATATTTTTAACGTCTTTATTAATAATTACTTTAATATATTTTTTTTAATTTTTATTTAGTTCTAAATGTTCTTTTACATCTACATTTGCTATGATTCTCCCACTTCTTTAATTTCTTTCTTTTATTTTCGTCCTTTTTGTCTTCCATCTAACTTCTATGACTTCTTTCTTCCTTTCTCTGTTTTTTCTTAAAACCCCAGTTGTGAGTATAGCGCTGTCCGGTCTACTTCATGTCCGTGTCTGTCTCTTGCGCTTTACAATTTCAATGTGTGCGGTGCCGTCAGGCTGCTGCTTATTCATTACCGTTCTAAGAAAGCTTGGCTGAACAATACGAATTTGTCTGTAGGTTATTGTAGCAAAAAATTCCAATACCTTTTCAGAAAAACGAGCACGACATTGAGAAGGCTCTCGTAAGTGAAACAGCCTTTTATATGAGTTGTTCTAATTGAATTCAACTGTATTTGTCGGGGGAAAACCCAAAGCTCAGTTTGATATTTTCTCACATTTCGTTCTTGTTTACAGACTGTACACTTCACTAGCACTTCTCATATGCTTTGAAGTAACAGGGTCTAGCACGAATTACCTTAAAATAAACTTCCTTGTTCAAAATTGCAATCTTGTTTTTAAGAACGATTTTGCGTCACATTCGGAATGGTCAAGCAAACGAACCGTTAAATACTATGACATGAAACAACTATCAGTACGTAGCAATAATTGTGACCTACATTGGTCGCGTCGTGTTTTTTGTGTTTGTTTTTTGTTTGTTTTTATTTTAAGAGAATATTTTGTGTGGCTACAAATCTGCTTAATACGTAACGTATTGAGATATTTCATACTACCCTCTAACCGTCAGTGTGGGATAATAAGCCATAAACAAATTCTAGGGGTGTTTTTATTTTGAAGCCGATAGAAGACAAATTGCGGAAAAACTAATACCTCCTTTCTGTGTAAATAACTCAATTCTATGTTTGTCACTGCCACTACAGGGGCTAGTAACACCCAATCAAGCCGTGGTGCATTCCCTTAAACCGAAAATTCGGATGTTTCTTGTGAGTACAACTTTTCTTTACTTTCCAGAATAATAATGTGACTGTTTCTCGTATGTGGGAGGTGACCACAAGGTTATTTATTAGGACTGTTAGTAAATGTAACAAGCCCTATTACGGGTATGACAAAGTTTCAGGGGCTTGTTGCGGCTGAATTTTGTTTTCGTAAGCTTTTTAACAAAACATTTTTGGTCGTTTTATTCGAATTTTGCCATAGTTCTTCGGCGATTCTGTGAAATAGACTTTGCTGCTTTCTATTTTTTATTTATTTTTGACGTATTCGAGCCTTAAATTGTGTTGAATTAATCACTAGATCTATGCAAGAAAACCGTGATTTTTGCAACCGCTTTAGGAAAATGAATTTTGCGTATTATATTTGATCTCAGCCCTCACGCAATAAAGTATCCCATTTCATACATTCAATCTATACTTGTCCATGCAGGTCTGTTCACGACGTATATACGTAATTTAAATGGGCACTAGCAATCATGTACTAAAATCGCAAACTCCAAATTTTGTTAACAGTAGAAAAAATGGCATCTATATTTTGATATGGCGATCAAAACCGTGAAATGCAAAATTCAAATGCAGAAAAAACGGTGGGGCTTTTATAAAATTATTTTGTACACTCTGATTAATCACGTTACGTCATGCCAACCGACGAGCCACGAACGCCACGTATGAACGCGAAATCTGAGTTATCCTTGTTCTTAAAATTTAATTCTGTATCAAAAATCAACAGGGTGTTTGAAACATTTTTAGGCCCAGTCAATTTTTTTCCTGCATCCAATACCAATGTTTGTCTCAATTCTTGCATTTAGGGTATTATTATATATATATATATATATATATATATATATATATATATATATATATATATATATATATGTTTTTTTTTATTAAAAGGCTTACTTCGTCACTCTGTATCCCAACTACAGGGGTGTCACAAAATAAAATTTACACGTTTTTTTATTTGCAAAAATAAACTGGACATCGCAGAACGCTCATTCTCCGCCCAAAGAAAGCGCTAGAGGTCACAACCAAATGCCAAAGTTTCGGCCCGATCCGATACCTTATTCAAGAGTTATGCGTGATTTTCTGATAATTTCAATGGGAAAATGGCGGCCGACGGAGCTTTCAAATACATGGGACTCTATGGCACCAGAAACCGAAAACGGGCAAAAATGGGCTCCATTTTCCCATTGAAATTTTCAGAAAATCACTTATACCTTTTGATTAAGTTATCGGATCGGGCTGAAACTTTGGCATCTGGTTGTGACTTCTAGCTCTACCTTTGGGAGGAGAATGAGCGTTCTGCAATGCCCAGTTTATTTTTGCGGTAAAAAAACTGTAAATTTTCTTTTGTGACACCCAGTACATTCCACCGAACGTTCTTATTGTGATGACCTCCTCTTATTTTGTAATCAATGTCATTCTGCTCTATGCATTGTGTTTAAATGATAAGCCAGCTAAGACAAAAGTTTTAAAAATAAGTGGACTGTGGTGTATTTTTTCCTTGCAGGCTTGCGTTTATGATGAAGCCAGAAAGGCTTATCATCAACCACATTAGGATGAGAAACTACAGTGCGATAGGTCGTAGATATAACGATCTTGAAGTCCCTGCAGTTTGGTGATAATAAAGAATTCCGGTATCTCATTTGTCTTCTTTTTTAATTAATTTGTATGTCTTAAGCTCGACCCACCATCTAAAATCAATGCGATTTATGCTGAAGGGATAGCAAAAAAAATGTATCGCCTTGGTACAGCTGTCCTCCTAAACATAAATAAATACAACTGACACAAGTCAGAACTATACTATGTATACTTACTTATCGTGCCAAACTGAAGAGCACAGTTTTTAAATGTTTGAAGACTATTGCCGAGCGGCACGGCTCGCGCCAGTAAATTGAATTATTTAAAGAATCGCCTGAATCACCTATATTTCAGGGATGGCTACACTAAGCTATCGCGAACCGTTAACCGCATGCCTATGACGCCAATTCTAATAAGGTTAACAAAGTGCCTTTTGATTGTCGTTTGTAAGAGGCAAAAAGGACTTTCTAACAGGCAGACACGACAAGTGGGTGTCAGAACTTTTCCCGACCTCTTTCTGTGCTGCATACGAATATTTGCTGTATTATGGGTAGGTAGAATTTTCTCTTCCTTTTCACTGATTCCTACAAGGCGAACCCCCGAGTAGTTTCTGAAGCTTAGCTAAGCACTCCTGTTGCAGATAGCGAATTTCGCACCAGCACACAACGTTTAGACGTTATGAAATAGATACTGAGGGCACAAGAGACGCCAAAGACGTTCCACGATATCATAGGACGTTTCAATGTCTATCCAGGTGATCGTGACTTGAGGCAAAAAAGAGATACACGTTGGTGGCAGTTTTGAGGAGTCTAGCAGTATTTTTATTATCTTGTAATTGCGTGGAAAGTTTTGTCCGGGTGGTCCTGTGTAATTTTTAATAACAAGCTACATAGTGTTGATCTGTGCTTACGTCTCCTAAACACCCATCGCACTTTCGCTAATCCTTTCACCATTGATATCATTCTAACATGACAACCATCAGCTCCGATAGTACTCTTGTACAATTTTAATACCCTTTTCCTAATGTGTAGATCGACACCATCGTATAGCACACCCTTTCTCGCAGTGACCGGCATTCATTCACACATCCGTTCTTTCAACTCCACTCAAGTAGCTGTAGTTCTGGGGACCCAGCAACATTGTAGCAGCTCAATAATATCATTATCCTGTTCTGACGTAATTGATCCGGTAACCCTCTTGTCCGGTCTCAGTCTCCACCCTTTGTTTTATTTCCATTTAAACCTCGATATAACTTTGCACTACAAAACAAGGAATGCAATTTGTTACTGCGAAAAAGCAGTGTCGTGCCCGGTACCGAAAATAAATAACGAAATAGAGTTAGTCGTAAATTTGTCAAAAATAATGCATTACTGAGATTCGTCGCCGTTCTCTGAAATTGACAAAATACCGTTACCGTTACTTAAAAAAAAGGAACGAAAGAAGTGAATTTTGCGTTAATTTAAATTTCAACATTATTTGGCACCAATTAGCCGCAGCGACAAGCCACGGAGAGGTGTTTTGACAAAAACTAAACCTTGATACAACGATTTCATCGTGTTTAGACTGCTTTATTTTTATCCACGTTGTGAAATATATTTTCCTTTTGGTTCTTACTGAATCAACTATGCTTTTTTTTCGAAGAATTCAGGGATCTTTATGTGCACACCATAGGTAGGGATCTTTATGTGCACACCATAGGTCTAGGGAATAAACTTTACATATTATTAAGACATCATCTTTGAGTAGTCGACAAGGCTAGACATGGGGAGTGTTGGCGCCGTAAACAGCCAAAACTTGAGTGGTGTACTCAAATGTGTACACCGGATTTAACCAGAATCTCATCACTCAAGACTATAAAAATATACTTGAAGAATTTGGTTGCTAGTTGGACAATTTACTGGTCTGGAAACTAAACGAAGCTCGTGAGGAAGTGAAATTACATATTTGTGAATACTCTGCTTCACTTACAAAATACGATAAGGTCAACCCGACTACTTCCTTAACTAGAACGAATTTCAGCACAGTTATTACCGATATTATAGTGGGACCCAAGAGAGAATTTCGATAGCATGCCTCTAATAAAACAACCTGGGCATGACCTTGGACAATTAAGGGATATTTATCATGATTTCGATAAACTGGTAAATGTTTTTATGGCAACAATTAGTGACCCATTTGAAAATAAAGAATTCTGTACCGTATCATGTTTTTTCTAACAAAGAGTGCACTTAAAATCTAGAAAGACCCAAGGATTACCGGCGGATATTACTGCTAGGTCCCTACGGCGGCCATCGTGAAAAAGCTTAAAATTTGACCCCTAGATGGCGACACCGATCTGTGTGGCAGAGAAACTGCGGTGTGGCTCGTGGCACCGATGATACGGCTATACTGCAGTGTACTAGAATACTTGGGTAGTGTTGGGACCGGAGCGGCTCTGCAACGGGAGCTCGTGAGGGCGGGTGTATTGAAAGTTCGTGGCGGCGCTGTAGTCAAGTTATTCGGAAAAATGGCGCAGCCCGCCTTTAGATGCGGAGCATCTCTTGCTCGGGTCTATGTCCCGCGGCGTCGGCGTCGTAGTCCGCAGTCACACTACGCACGCGCAACTCTCCTCCTTCCTCTCTCCAACAGCTGCGCGTTACTCTCTCCGCTCTCTCTCTCTACCAGCTGCGTGCACTGCGCGTGCGTTCGCTTCTCCCTCACACCGCGCGCGCACGCGCAACTCTCCTCCTCTAGTCTCCTCTCCTTCAAGTGTGAAAAAAATAAACGGCGATCGGCGAGCGTTTTAAGTTTCTTTGCCGCGAGCCGCGACGAAGGCTCGCGTAGGGGGTTACGCTAGGGCAGTCGGTGGCGCCATCTCTCGGCGTCAGCACGCAACTGACTCTTTCCTCGGAACCAACACGATGCTCCGCATCACCCCATAATTCCCTCGGGAAGATGGTGTAATTTTTTTTTTTTCACTTTGAGCGGTGCACGTGTCGGTACCACGATTTTATACACTCCGTTTTACCTTATGTTGTACCGCAGCGAAGGCTAGAAGCGCGAGCTCATAGCGTTGGCAGCTGCCCTTGGTGCACGAGAGCTTGTGCCGCCGAGATGTGCCCTAGAGCAAGGAGCTCGCGCTTGTAGCCTTTCCTGCGGTACGACACAAGGTGAAACAGAGTATAGTTCCGTGGGTTTTCACTTCGAGCGGTGCGTGTGTCGGGACCACGATTTCATAGTTCCGTGTGTTCGATCGTAATATGCTTTGAATCTTGTGTTCTGATTTAGTGGATGGTGTGAACGCATAAGGGTAGCGCCAAAATGCCGTCGGCGAAACGGCGACAGAACTCTTGCTGCGTATCTGGTTGCCAAACGGGCTACATCCGAGTGAAAGGCGTGAAATTGGCGTCCCTTTTCAGCGTTCCAAAGGACAGTGCTACAAGAGATCTGTGGGAAAAGAATCTGCAACGATGGGACAAGCGTCTTGAAGAAACAAGCGCTGTCTGCGAGCAGCACTTCGAGCCCCGCTTCATCTTTCGAGACGACCTCCACATAACTGGCGGAAAGGAAGTGAGACTTCCTTATGGACACCCCGCGCTTACGCCAGACGTGGTACCGACTCTGCTGCCAAGTGTGCCCCAGGACCTGAGGGGTGACCCTCCCGTAGGACGAGTGGAAAGGAAGCGGAAGGCAAGTCCACCAGAGCCCATCGTTGCAAAGCGTTCGTGGTTTGCTCGGGAAACAGACCCGTTGTCACCAGTGGTGAACAGCGAAGCTCCTGCCCTGATCCCTCAAGGCATCGATCGCGACGCACTAGGCTCCCTGAATGTGCCAACTTCCTACGGGGCTGTTCACAATTTCAGCAACTTCGACGGTGTTCCTTATTTGGAGACTTCTCTTGAGCCGAAGTCTGACAAGACCAGCATTTGTTTCGACAACTTACCTGATGCGGTATGCCAAGTATACCTCCAGGGCCATGTGTGCGCTGCACAGTGTAACCATCTATTTCGATGCCGTGCTGTAAACTATTACAACTTTTTCCTTGCCTCATCTACGTGTGCTCATGTTTTCTGCTCAAAATGATGTGAAATAGTTGCTTGTTTTCTTTGAATCTTATAAAGCATTACTTGTTCAGCCCACGTTGTCTCAGTTAACTTAAGTTCAATGTTAAAACGCGTGATAAAAATTATCACGACTTATAAGCAATTTCTTACAAGTGAACGTCGGGTGGTCCTCGTATGGTCGTGGCAGCCATGAAGAAATAAAAGATTCTCACCCCTTATGCGACGGTCGCTTGGGGGTTGGTCGGATAAATGAACACAAGAATGAGTGACAAGTGAAGCGAGCTGATTAAGGTCAAGAAAAAGAAGACGGGCAGAAAAGAAGACAGAGAAGTTAACCTGCGGTATTAAAAACATACTAAAACAATCTCGGATTTTAGTATGAGCCGTTTCGTTCCATTATTAAATAATATAGGAAAAAAAAAAAAAACTGCTTCCGAGTTTTAGATATTTTTTTTTAATATCTAATGTTCGGCCTTTGCGACTAAGGAAATGGGCATTTCATTTAAAATGCTCACCATCCGACAAACCGAAAGTCGCAGCTAATTCTACGCTGAAACAACTTGCAATCCGCTTCTTTAAAGTCGCAATTGTTTTTATGTAAAGGAAGGGTAATGTAGCTTGTACCGTCCAATACATTGAAGCATCATGTTGCTAACGATCGTGCCGCAGCGTAATTGATGCCGCGGTACGACCGCTGGCAGGTCGTAGCTGTATCAGAAATCCTATGTGCACTCCACCAAAGCGGCACCAAAGATTCATATTTTCGCGCGTGCAGCCGCGCATGCGCACACCTTTTGGATAACGCGCCGGTGTCGACACCTGTCGCGATCAATACCACGCGCTTCAGGCGAGCCCCTCCGGTCCCAACACTACCCAAGTATTCTAGTACACTCTCTTCATCTCACCTTATCACGGACTACCCAGGTAGAACAAAACATTATAATAACATTAATTTTCTGTTGTGTAAGTTGAAATAACGCTTTGTGTTAGGTGTAAATGTTACAGCAACGTTCAAATAGAACACACAACGTTTTAGGCATGTTCTCAATGTTAGTGTAACGTTCAAATTTAACATACGATATTGTTGTGTACAAAACGTTATAACAATATTCAATACATAACTGGAAAGCAATGTTATGAGCGCTAACATTAAAGTAACATTTAGTAACAATATGCTCTAACTTTATTTTGAAGTTTACAATGAAACAGTAACAGTGAATGCAGAACAGTGAAATACGCCTCGCAAGTGGGCTCATTTTCGTCTTCTGCTGCGCGAGAAAGGAAGCAGCGGAGACGTCAGGAACGCCGAGCTCCTGATTGGCTGATCGCGGTCCCCTATCTGAGTGTCTGTCTCGCTCCTTTGCAACAACGTTCTGCCTCGCAACGTCGTCTGCGTCTGTCTTACCTTTCCCGCGACTTTCGGAAGTGCAGGCCTTACTGAGCGAGCTCGACTTCGCCTTTCAGAGAAGGGGCAGACGAAATAACCCGAGCGGTTCGTTGTTTTTGTCGAACAACCAGTAGACGCGCATCAAGCGAGGAAGTCAAAAGTACTCACTGGCGAGGTGTCCCTGAGACGCCGAGGTTTGTTTGATATATGAACCGTAGAGGAGCGTGTTCCCTCCCAAATACTTCCCCCCTTTTCGTGTGCGGCAAGACTCTCATCCTTTAACGGCGTCTGGCGGGTTGGCGCAGTTAACGTCGTCCGCTTTACGTCTGCTAGTCAGCGATGGCTCCTTTACCTTTTCCTGCGTCTGTCGGATATTCATCGCTTTTTCACCGGCGAGAGTCACCGTCGCCTCGGAAAACAAGGAGATGATAAGAGTAAAGAGATTGACCCTTAATCTAAAATTGAGGTCAGTGATCACAGTGCATAATACGGGAAGGGTTCGATGGCAGTCGCAGCGGGCACATTCCGACCCAGCACGCCAGCCGGTCGTGGGCAGACGGTCACCGAGAGCCGGAGTGGCTAAGCAGCCCATCTGCCGAGTTCACTTGGCTCGGTGTCGGCGGAATCGTGGCCTTTGGAGCTTTTTCCCGGTGTTTGTGGATCCAGCGTTCTTGTTCGCCGTGGTCTGGTTCAGCGTACTTTTACTTTTTCTTGCTGCTTGAAGTCGGGACGCGAGAGAAGCGCACGTAGAAAAATAAACGTCTGTTGGTCGTCGACGACCGGCGACGCTGTTGGCCATGCTGATTTGATCGTACACGGGCGTAGCTTCGGAGCTGTCGTAGGATTTTGTCGTAACCCGCGCAAACTTATGGAAAATTTCGTTCTGTGAATACGAATTTGGCTTTAAGTTTTGTCTACAGCATATTTTTGGCGTAAGATAGTTTCGTGAATCCGGCTTTCCACTTGCAAAAGTCGCAGGAAAGGTAAGACAGACGGATGACGAGGTTGCGAGCAGACGACGTTGCAAAGGAGCAGACGACGCTCAGATAGGGGACCGCGATCAGCCAATCAGGGCTCGGCGTTCTGACGTCACCGCTACCCCCGCGAGAAGCAGACGAACTTGCCCTCCGCATAGTGTTGCAGGAAGTAACATCAAAATAAGATTTTAACATATATTTCCAATGTTATTTTGAAGTTTACAAGGAAACATAACATTCAATGCAAAATAGTAAATGAATGTTATAAATAGTAACACTGAAATAATGTATTGGTTTGATCACATATCTGTTTTTCAAACTTCGAATAATTGTTCCATATACGAACATTCAAGAAATTATTTGACAATATTGTGTTTTTAACATTATTTTGAAGTTTACAATGAAACACCACGTACAGTAACAATTTATTGGTATAATGTTTTGAAAAGAGTATAACATTTTTGCAAATATTGTAAGAAAATGTAGTACACTATTTTAGTTTCAGATTTTGTTCAAATGTAGCGTGAAGGTACAAAAATTGGCAAGGAAAATGAAAATATATGCTCTGCTACTTTTTTGCACTTTATGTATCTTGCCCTATAAAGATGGAAGCGTCTCGATTAAGATTTTCTGTAGCAGCTGCCAACTCAAAAAGACGGAAAATCTTGGAAACCTAAATGTAAAATGTAATCCATAGAAAGACGGCCATAAATAGAATGTACTCGTTTAGCTTGTTGTTTGTTAACATGAATAGATTCACTTCCCTTTACCAGGAAGGTCTGAGGGGAGAGGTGGTGATTATGTCGACTATGGAGCTTGTGGATAAGTAAAGCAATGGATGTGTATCACGACAGCCCTTTCGTCCCTTCTTCATAAACGTCAGTCTCTCGGCTTGCCAGCTTGACACTTCTAAGGCGTTCACTATATTTCCTTGGCCTTCTTAAAGTGACCTGCATCACGCTACGATTTACTACACAGACGCGCGAAGGTGGTGGATTAATTATCTGAAAGTATAGAAACATGAAATAAAACAAGAAGGTTTTCTTTTTTTTTATACAGAAATTTCCGTTATGCTTTTTTTTTCTTCAAAATGATCAAAATGATTTTATGCATATCTGGTGTTTATTACGACTAAATAACGTGTGGAATGGGAAGAAAAATAAAATTGGCAAACATAATATTCGTTTCATTCGGCCAGAATAAACGTCTCAGTGCCCCAAAATAATAAAGTTTTTTTTTTATCTTCGCTTATTTGATTTAGATATATGTATGATATATTTACTGCACTTTGTATGTAAGGAATGTACATAGGTGTGCTGGTGCTGTGGGAAGGCTGGCATCCATGCAGCTATGTGTCCGAGGTTCCTTCGTTGTTGGCATGTGAACGGGAAGGACGTGCCCTGTCAGGTGGTGCTGGCGACGCACAGCAGCCGGTCGACGAGTCGCTCCGTGACTGGGAGCAGAGGACGGTTCTGAGTACGGTCACTTTGACAAGGTGAAGCATGTGCTCCACTGTCAGCAACAATTGACAAGGTGACTGTCATAAACCGAATCCTGCATCCACGCTTTACATACCGCTAGAACTGTCGTGAGATCGTCTCGTGGAGTGAGTGAAGGTGCAGCAGCTTATTCAGGACCAAGTGCCCTGTTTTGAGAACCACACTGCAAGTTGAATGCAACGCAAACCAGAGCGTGCAGGGATGAGGTTCGTCTGGGCGGGCCAGGGTGGTGGAAAATGGAACACGTGGGGCAGCGTCGCTGGTTGCCCGGCAGGCCAGCGTACGGTGCCCATACTCAAGAGAGTTGTTGCAATGATGGGCTCGAGCTTTGTGGGCACGGCAGTGAAATTCGAGGCGGCGGTAGGACACTGTGTAAGGGACATGGTTTCCGATGAAGGTGATGATGGCTGAACCTGCTGTGCCTATTCACCTTGTGTGAAGGATGACAGCTTGATAAGGCTCCAGATCATTAATGATCTCGTCGGGGATGGCTCCCGAGGCAATTCCATGACATAACACTTCGGCAGGTGTTGTTTGGAGTGGCGATGTAGGAGTGACGGGAAGGGAAGTGTTTTGCAAGGTGATGCTGGCGATGCGAAGTAGCCGGTTGACGATCGCTTCGTAATGGGTGCGGAGGAAGGCGAGACGGTTATTTTGGCAGAGGTGGGGGGTGTCTGTGTCCCTTTAAAGACATTGCAGCCGCACTCACCTTGCCGGAATTCTGTATAAGCTACATCGGTCCTCAAAGAGTATTCTACGCTTTCTGTCGTTATTCGTGCACCTTATAACTGAGCAACGGTGTCCCGATGACCGGGGGACTGTCGCCATCCAAGCCCATGCTTCTAATTAAGTTTGGGAGTTTAATACAGAGAAGAAAACGCGAACGAAGTTCGGCAATGCCTACACCCAACACCGGCAAAGCCTCTCATCTGGGACTTTCACTCTTTCTAACGCTCTAGCAAGAAGCGAAAGTGCCGGTAGCCCTTTCCCCTTTTCTTCTCGCCCTCTTTCAGTATGACGGTCTATATATGGCTCTGCTCTGCTTTAGCCCTGTTGAGCGCGTTTACCGAGCCCTGGTGCACTGCGGAAAAGCAACACCAGCGGAAGCAAGCTTCACGGGTGTTGCTTCTCTGCCGTGCACCAGTGCTCGGAAAAAAGTGCGCTCAACGGTGCCGCGAGAACAAAAAGTATGAATTACACGAAAACGCTCTTCGAGTGAAGTGGCTTATGAATACATTGAAAAAGTAGCGGTACAACCCAAGCTTTGAAAATTGTTTGACTTAACCAGAAATATTAAATATCCGAGTTTGAATTATCGCGAGCCTACTGTATACACGAAGGGAGATCTGGCTCAGTTTAATGTGCTTAATATCGCTGAATAGATGTGCAATTCTAATTCTGCTAGTGTTTATTTCATGCAATACGAGCAAAAGCTGGAGGAGCTGGGCTAGTTAGTAAGCACGTTGCTCGCTCGCTTTAACCATGTATGTCACATACAATTTGTTGTTATTGTGTATTGATTTCGAATCCTCTTCTGCTCTTTATTTCAAGCTGCACTTACATGCACTATGAAGATACCGAAGAAGTCTTCAACTGGAGAAAGACTATAAGCACAAGCATGGAGGGGCATCTAGATGTACAGCGCAAGCACACCTATAATGTAAATTTTCTCCAAAGTTAAAGCAAGACATGCTTTCTTCCAATAAAGGTATTGTGGCAAGTAGGTATGGCTCAGCTTCAAGCCTTCACAATATATACTAGTGATGGGCCGACCTTTGCCGACTCGAAAGTTCGGCGCCGAATCTTGGGATTCAGCAAAGCCGAACTTTTGCCGAACTTTTGAAGATTCGTCAAAGATTCGGCAAAAATACATTGTTACCAGACTCTTTGATATTTCGTTTCTTTCTGGCGAAAAAAGGTTTTATGTTTCTTTTTTTTCTTAACTTAAATGCAAATATGTAATGCATATTTATTTAATTATTTATTTCATATACCTCAAGGCCAAAGGCATTGTTATGATGACGTAGTTATTACTAAATAAGATGGTATTCTACAAGATAATTGTATCGGTGTCGTTTTGTGCGTTTACTGGCAATTTTAGTGACCTCGCAGAAGTGGCGTGACAACGAGGTTGGGTAGAAGCGAGTGTGGCGCAGTCACGAATCACGGTACGAGAGTTTCGGTTTTGAGGCATCATCAGCGCAAGCCTGCATATGTGTGTACATTGCTAATATGAAGGAAATAACGCTGCGTTGCTGCTTTCTCTTATAGTCACCGTTTTGTGCGCGAAAACGAATGCAACGGTTGCTGAGCCTTGACCAGAAGAGAGAATAATAATATTGTAAATATGCATGTTCTTCGATTTGAGTCAGTTGACGTCAGCTTTGCATGAAAGTGTGCGTCCCATATTCGCAACGTCTCGTTTTTAACCTTTAAAATGCCTGTTTCTGGTGTTTCGACACACACGAACGTTTCGGAAGATAGGGAGAGTGCATGTCGGATGTACAACGATCGAGCATTATAGTTCTGTGTTTAGTTTTATGCAGATACATGAAAATCGCGAAATAACAGTAATTGAAAAAGCAATATTACTTTGTATTGGAACACACAAGTCCTGAGCCGAAAACAGAATTATTATAATTGCGAGAGCCCTTTAAAGTAATTGTCGGCCAATGTTTCAGAATGCACCGCATCATTTGCCTCTTGCGCAGTGGACTGCGTAAATTACTGGTCGATCTTCTATTCTTGAGGCAGAAAATATTGAAGAGAACCACACTCGCTCACAAACGCACAGTTAATTACCATGTTGCTTACCCCACACCGCGCCGTAACCGCTGGTTGTACTACACTGCACGATGATAACCGAACGACTGCACGACGTCCATTTGCAATCCATGGCTCCGTCAGCTCCGTCGCGTTCTCGCGCGTGCGCAAACATTTGCCGAATTTTGCCGAACTTTGCCGAACTTTCTACAAAGTTCGGCATTTGCCGAACTTTGCCGAATCTGAAGTTCGGCAGATTCGGTCCATCACTAATATATACTCTTGTTTGTTCATTCCTAATCACCTGTTCTAGTCACCACTTCTAGTCAGTTTCAAGCTTGTTGCTGTAGTACATACAGATTTGTTTTAAATTATTGGTGAGTCATTTTAATAGCTGAGTCAACAGCATCATTGCTCGTATGTATATGCTTCTTTTGGTTTAATTTGAAACCACAATAAATCTGTTTTAGTACATGTACCTGACTGATTTCATCTTTGGCAAGGGTAGTAAATTGCAATTAATTTCGTCTCAATATGTGCTGTGATGAAAAGGAGCTTGGTAATGATCGCATTCTAGCGTTGTTGTTAATAGTGTGCAGTATTGTGCCTTTCACAAACATTCTTTTCCTCAGTTAACGGACATGCTACGATGAAGCTTCTTTAAAAGGTGCATACAGTCAATTATCTGCAGTTATGTATATAGTGCACTAGATTCCGGTGGTTCATCTTCTGGAAAACGTTGCTATGTATGCGAAAAAAGGACCTCCTCGAAGACCCAGGACGCAATATTTTGCTGCAAGTCTTAGCTTTTTCAGTCTTTGGAAAAGCCATATCTGTAGCGAAATACTGCCTGTCGTTGGGTTTCAAGGAGGTTCCTTTCCAACACTTTTCTTCCAGCTTCGACTACCTACGGTTTTGTTGGTACGTTGTTTGAGAAACATTAATTCACATCAAAGAAAATGGTACTGCTACACCAGCAGAATATCCACAAATGTTAGAAAGAAGTTTCAGTTGACGAAGACAAGTATTGTAATCAGATGCAGTTGCTACCAATGAAGTTCGCCTCGTTCACAGCAGAGGTGTAACTGCATGGGTAGCGGTTGCGTCTGATTTACAATATTTTTGTCTTCGTCAACTGAAAAGTTCCTTCTAACATTTTGTGGATATTCTGCTGGTGTAGCAGTACCATTTTCTGATGTGAATTTAATGTTTTATATATGTTGCATACCGGTTGTAAAAGTGTTTCACGAATGTTAATATAATGTTTCCTTCAATGTTAGATTAATGTTTTGCAAACATCAAATTTATGTTGTAGGAACGTTTCCTCTGTGTTAAAATAACATTTGGAAAACATTAATCTAACGTACACATGAAAGTTGTGAAAACATTAAATTAAATGGCATTCAGGACATTTTCAAACATTTGGGCACAAACAAAAAAGTAACATTATTATAATGTTTTGGTGCTACCTGCGTAACTGCGAAGGCTGTGCAAGCGCGAGCGGCTAGCTTCGACTGTCTTGACTGGAGCACTCGCTGCACGAGCGCCCGTGCAGCCACCGAGGCTTTATCCGAAGCAACTATAGCTCGCGCTTTTAGCATGCGCGGCTAACAATAGTCTCATGCTAAGGTGAGACGAAGCATAGTCCACGACTCCCCTGTACACGTTGCACGTTCACCGCGTGCTCTCGCCCGCATCACGCGGTGCCAGCGCTTCCTAGTTTCGACTGCTAAGCAGCAAGTTAGCCCAGTCAGCCCATCTATCGGAGGATACCTGGCTGGGTGGCTTTTGATTCTCTGATATGGGCTTCTGATCCGCGGTGTGGTGCAAGACATCACGAACGGACAAAAATATCTTGCGGTTTGACTTATTAATTAATAAGGAAAAAAAATTCTTGGCATAAATTTTTAGCATGCCCTCTCCTTCAAGACACAGGTTGACAAGGACGTCTTCTGGAAAGGTAGATATGCTGAGTGAGCGACTTATCTGATCAATGCGATATCATTGAAAAGCGACTGAATGTTACAAAATATTGCTTCAATGAACAAAATGTTGGGGCTCAATCTAACTGGGGTTGGTTGAACATATTTTTAGACAAAACCCCGATACTGGATATTTTTCCTCGTGTATGTTTTTCCTGGTATAGATGAGCCGTCACCTATTCATATTTTTCACTCCCCTCTGAAGAAAAAATAGCTCATACAGGTGAACTAGTGTACTATGGTGATTTTGAAACCCGGTGTTTCACTATGCATCTTAAAAACTAAATAAACTATGCATCTTACAAAAATGGAACTCCGAGTAAAAGTGGCGCTATCGGCGGGGATAGAATGGGAAATTGTAGAGCACGACGTTCCATGTCAAAGTAAAAAACAACAAAAATTATTTCTTTTTAAACTACCGTTTGTATAAGCTAAATATTAGTGAAACCAAGAGATGAAATTGTGGGCTCCTGTAGCATTTACATCACTGAAAAAATGTCTGTACGCAAGAAAAAAATGTATTTGCTGGAAAAATGTTTTCCGTAATTTTATATCGACCTACAAATATTCGACTTAGACCAAGGTCTGTTCACCAAAAAATGCTTCAGCTTTTAATTTCGGAACGCCATGTTTTCAAACTTTCTCATCAAATCACCGCCGTTAATGTGACATATTCACAGGAGTTTAAGCTTTCTATAATGCGTAATTTATTGATGCGAGTTGAAATAACAAAACGTTTTTATATTTTCTATCAAGCCCTGCAGAACGTCCTGACGAGAGAGACAGTTGCGAGAGTCCGGCACAATATCTCTCTCTTGCAGTTTTTTTTTCCGCGGCGTAATAGAGTGTAATAATTTATTTGAACCTCAATTTTCAATACAATACTTAATAGAAACGTAGCCTTGAAAAACGCGACTATTGTTCAACGGTAACAACAAGGATTTTGACTGCTTTGGTTTGTGCAAAATTCAATCTTTTCGTGTTTGGCATTTGACGTCAATCAATCAGTTTTCTCAAGAGACAATGAGATGTTGAAGATATTTCTCTTTAGGAGAATCGGTTGGCTATCCGAAGCTACTTGCCAACTTGCCATCTGGCCCTTTATATTTAATTTCCGTGTATTGTGGCTACCCGAGCGGAAGCTTTTAAACGTCGCTTTGACGGAATGCCTCTCTCAGTATAGAATCAGACTCCGAAACACTCAGTATAGAATCAAATCAAGTTTTACTTGCACTTTCCTTTCGCTAAGAATGTAAAGAAAATGCTTCTGAATAAAATGTTTCGTCAGCCCGACAAAATGTTTTGTAGCAATTCAATCTGCAACCGCATGGCATCCAATACAAGCAAATTGTTGTGTGCATGTTTATACAGCCGGAAGTTAGTCTGCCTCAGTGGGCGTCTGGTGTCTCAGCTGTAGATGAGCAATTTAGCCAGTGCGGTACAACCGCTAACCTGGGGTTCGTTAATCGGGTTACGTATTATGATACGTTTCGGTTTATATGCAACTTTTTTTTTGCATTTCATAAATTCGCGTAAAATTAGCCGCATTTGGACATCTCGTAAGGTTATAGCGTCGAGTTCAATATTACGCGTAAATGTACTCAATAAGGTCAGCCGTAAACAGCAAAGAAAGGTTGATGTTTTCATTAACTGATGTTTAATAAGTACAAAAATAAAATGACAGAGCTAGATTTCTTGCCCTAAACTTACAAAGACCTATTTTAGAAAGAGAAATATAAAAAAGTCGAACGTTATGATTATTGATTTATAACTATACGTCGCAAGCGAGTTATTTATATGGCCACTTAGAGAGTGCACATTTCCTTAGATGCGTGAATTCAAAGAACCATAAATCACACTTTAGCATTTCCAGAAGTATTTTTTTAATTACAACATAAAGTTTCGCTAATGTTTAAGCTTGGGAGAGTTGGTGTGACATATTTGAAAATTTAAGGAATACAGAAACGAAAATCAAAATATGCGGAAACATTTTCGAAATATGTGAAGTATGGCCTATGATGTCCGTAAATCACAATCGCACGTTCGTATTTTGAGAGGATGGCTATATTTTTCGTTTCACAGCGTTTGATTCTCGCGAACGCTACGAAACCGGCCATCGAGGCGTGCGATGAGTCATGGGAACTCCCTCGCAAATCGTGACGTCAAGCTCCTCAGCACAGCCAAAGGGTGGCGTGATTATGAGCGCCGCCACGCAGTGGTTTTTGCGTGTTACAATCTCGCGTTTCGGTGTGGCGGAGGACTGCACAGCTTCACGACGACCGTCGTGGAGTATTCATTTCGGCCCTTGTAGTCCGCGGTGCGTTCCGCCATGATCTATGAACTTGAGAGGACGAGGATTTCCACCACCAAGGGGTCTCGGAAGACGTCAGCGAGGACGAGTAGTCACTCTCGCACACGGTGACGGACAGGCGATTCGGACCAGAACCGTACAAACCATCCGACAGACCGACCGTCCGCCCGACCGTCCGCCGGACAAAATCTGAAGGGGTTGGAGTCGCCAACAAATACCTCGCATTTCATAATGAATGTCCAACTTGAAGATAAGCGCTATTGGGTGTTTTATTAAAGGGACCATGAAATGATTCTGAAATCGAATTTCATCCACCGGACGTCGTAAAAGGTGTGAAAAGAAACACAAAAACACAAAAATAGGGAGCCAAAAAAATTCTTTGCTATAGAACTTTTAAAAGAAAACTGGACTCTTTTGCGCCTTCTTTCCTTCGAAAGCTCTCTGCCTTTTCACTGCTATGCATCCGCGGAACTGCAGCACGTCAGCCGAATGCACGTCGCCTATTGGGTAAGCGCCTACCTCACCAGCACCGCGATCATAAACAATAAATAGCCGGCAAATGTTTCCTAAAAGTTTTGTTAAATAATATTCAGATCCACATTTTGTAGCATAATTAGAGATGTGTGGCGAAAATTGCCAAATTTGATAATGCTGAGAGCCAAGCGCCATCTATCGTGTGGTAAACGAAGCTGAGAGCCAGCTCCGGAGCTGTCCTTTTTACGATCAAATCAGCATGGCCGACAGCGTCGCTTGGTCACCGTGGTCACGACGACCAACGAACGTTTATTTTTTTACGTGTTCTTCTCGCGCGTCCCGACTTCAAGCAGCAAGAAAAAAGTACTTGAAACAGACCACGACGAACAAGAACGCTGGATCCACAAACACCCGAGAGAAGCTACAACGCGTCTACGAATCCACCGAACTCGGCAGATAGGCCTAGCAGCCGACTCAGTGCTGCGTTGCTTCAACGGTCCTTGGCCAAGACCGTCTGCCCACGACCGGTTGGCGTGCTGAATGGAATATGCCCGCGCGACCCTTGTGGACCCTTCCCGTATTATAGTTTGATCGCTGACCTCAATTTTAGATTAACAGGTGAGGTCAATCTCTTCCCTTGTCATCTCCTTGTTTTCCGAGGCAGTGTTGACGAACACTGTCGTCTCGTCGATTCTATCTACTTGTTTTGTGTGATATAGAGCTCGAATAAACGCCGTATGGATTACCTTCGTAACACGGTATGTACACTTTGTTATTAGTATGCCATTTTTATTCTGACACGACTGCACGTCACTGTCGAGCTATAAAAGTTCGTGGGAGCTACGTGCAATGCCGGGCCAACCTTCCTTTGCCGAGTGCCACGTCAGTATCGAGTTGCAATCGTAAAAGATCGGTCCCGAAGCGCTCACCAACAGCGCGAATACAGCACTTCCATCAAACGCGCGCGTCCGCTCCGAGTGTGAACAGGTATATACGTGGCTCTTGCTGACACTGTCGTAGCTCAAACGTATCTTTTTTAACGTCGGCTCGCTCCTGCATCTCCGAGGCCGCGAAAAACGCCGCGGCGATTTGTTTCCATCTACGTCGCTTTGCAAACGACTGACACGGGCCGCCTTTTACCAACAATGACAGTTGGGTTGACTTCTGGAGTCTTCACCGGAAGACTCGCCGCACTTCCCAACAGGCATACCGGCGTATGAGACTAGTCCCATGCTGTCGCTGTAGCGCAACATATCTCATTGAATTTCGCTCAGCTGCGATGTGTCCATGGCTATCGCGGCGATGAGAGGCGCCGATTCAGAAAATACGTCGGTGACATCAGCGCGGTAAAACCTACCGGCGCACCCCCAACTCGCCTCCGCTAACGCTCCCATTCTCCTACTGCCGAGAGAACTTCCGGTTCCTGTCCCAGCGTACGTCACGACCGTCAAAATTACGCCGCAACTTGTTTTGCGGTCAGTTGGAGAGAAAGAAAAAGTCGATATTTCATTATTTTTTTGTGTAGAAGTTAATGAACCGAGACGAAAACGGATGCCTGTTCGGCATTCAGTGAACGTTGAAGGTTTAATGTAAAAGTTATCTGGCAAAAGTAAAAAGGTCATTTCATGGTCCCTTTAACGGCCTGTCCCTTATCTGTTTGCTTCGCTTTTCGTGCGGTACGCTGAGCTCTTCTGTTTTTTTTCTTCTTGGAAAAGAATAGTCGGTGCAGCCCCTGGTAGCAACCGAATAGTCTTGGTAAGAAGACCCAGACTCCTGAGGGCAGTGCGTTCCTTTCGTAATCCCTATCGCGAAAATGGTCACCATACAGGCGATCGGTATTCACCGCTATTCGAGAGACTACTGCGCGCGAGATGGATCTACACGCTTCAGAATTTCTCATCGTTCGGAAACCCGTTGGTCGGTGTCTCGCAGTTCAGCACTCTGTTGTCGCAGCCCTCTGCCAAGCAGTAGCGCGGCATCCTGCACGCAAACGTGATAAATAAACGCATAAAGAACTCGGCGGTACCAAAACAACCTGCGCGCCGCGTATCAACACGATTGCGTCATTGCGTTCAGCGGTTCAGGTGTTCAGGTATCTACATGAGTGCGGTGTACCGCCGAGGGTGGCGCCACTACGGGAGGAGCAACACGTCACGATCCCCCAACAAAGCTTCGGGCCCCTAATAAGGTGCAAGTGGGAAATCGTTTTATTAGTCTTAAAGTTACTTTTCTTGGGTTTACAAACGAGAGACTGACGTTGCTCAGGTGCTGAAGCGACGTGGTACATACGTAAGCAATAAAATGAGCCCTAATACCCCATTCCCACGGCAGCGTAAAGGTACCTTCAGCTTAGGTCCCTTAGCTGAAGGTACCTGCAGTAAACGGCGTTCTTGATCAAACGATAAATAAACGGAGCACTTTAAGTTGATGCAGATTGCATTCCAGCTTAACCGCGAGAGGAGCACGGGAAAAATAATTATTCCTCGAAATCGGTTTGCCGCGCAGTTCTTTTTTTAAATTATTATTGGATGTGAAATATCACATTTAAAACTGAAAATATTATTTCTGTGTGCTTTTGCGGCACTTTACTTTTTTTTTCTATCTCTGAGGGCGCACCTAAATGAGTGTTGCTTTAAAACGTCCCACCCGTCTGGCCACACTGGCCCTAAATCATCTGCGTTTACGAGTTTGCATTGCGAGGTGGGCGACCTTTTTATGTTTAGCAGCTCCATTTTCTTGCAAAGTTCTCACTGAAGTAGCTAAATTGTGCCCGGCAAAAACCAATCACGACGGAGTCTCACGGTTACGCCAGTCACGCGATCGAAAGCGATGGACGACGAGGAAGATAAAGGGTCCTGGGCGGGAGAGTCGGACGACTCGTCTACAACCTTGACAAAGAGCTCGCAGTGGTTCATCGCGTTCGGGTTCGTAGCAGACATTGTTTTCCACGTGCCGTCGCTGCTACCTGCTAGCTAGAGTATGCGTTCGTCATTATTGTATTATTTTAACACATTTGTGTTCACAATCATTTCATAATTTGATACTTCTATATAATTCAATTTGTTATAATGCATTAAAGAAGATATATTTATATATCTTTGATATTATTTTGAGTTCGTGGGTCCGAGGCTACTCCCTGTAGCTGTTAAGGGAGCTCAGCGAGCTCCGCTTTAACACAGGACCTCCCTTAGCCAAAGGGACCTTTATGCGTCGTGTGATCACGATCTCCAGTTCCCTTTACAACAGGTACCTGGGCTAAAGGTACCTTTACGCTGCCGTGTGATTTGGGTATAAGATTTCGTTTCCGTAGCCCTTTAAAACAGCGCAAAGAACGAGAGACCAGATGAAGAAAGACACAGATACAGCGCTGAGCGCTGCGTTTTCTTCTACTGATCCCTCGTCCTTGGAGCTGTTTTAATTTTCAAATAAGGTATTGCCCAAGGCATTTTGGATTTCAAATTTAAGTTTTCATAGTTTGGATACTTGACAAAAAAAATAACAGCATCATGATTTCTGGGAAATGTTTGCTATAAGATTTTCAAACAGACCAATCTCCCTAAGCGTTTCACGCATGCGTGATGCCGCCATAGCTGTAGTTCATAGGGGGCGCCAATTCACGAGACAGCTCGTGCCACCTCAAGCTCTGCTCGCTACAGTTCCCACGATGCATTGCGGCAGCGGTGGTGTAATGAAACTGACTGTGAGATCGGTCTATTGAAAGTAACTTTAACGACCCTTTTATAATTATTGATTAATAAATTTTATGATGACTTCTTATAATGTTGCTAAGTTATAAGGGTCCTGTTGCACTCTCTACTGTTTTAGAACACGCAGACATAGGTTGTGCCCTCTGTTTTTTGATGGGGTAATACAAAAACTACATGCAAAAAGAAATTGGTATAAAGACTGTAAAAACCTATGAAGAACAAAACAAAACAAGTTAATATTGTCACGAATGACAAGTGATGAGGCGATAATAACTGAAGAAACTAAACGTTTAATGGGGGCGAACTTGTGCCCAAAAATAAAGAAGGAAACAAAAGATAACAGCAGAGCGTCGCGGGCGTCGAAAGCGGCGAAGCAGCAGGATCGAACGCTGAGGCGAAACTGACTCGGATTGCCAGGCGGCGCCCCTTTTGTACACACGTGGGCTTCGGGAACATTCGGCGTGGAAGGTTCGGTTCGTAGAACATTCTAACCTCGAATTAGCAAGGCGGCTCTCGAATTTACTAGAACATGACATTACAGCGTCAGCAAAAATGCGCACGCACGGCCAGGAATCGAACCCTGGCCTTCTGCGTGGAAGGCAAGCGCGATAACCGTTATGCCACGGGCGCGCTGCCTGCTTGGTCAGCTGCGCCCGCGGCATTATTCCCCCTTTAAAAAAGTGCATCGTCCCGATGCAGCACAAAACGAAAACAAAACGAAAGAAATCCACAGCAAAAGCACAGCAGCATGGCGAGCCGCAGTTCGCAGTTCACAGTTCACAGTTCACTCGTCGACGAGGGTGGAAAGTTCTATCGTTCGTAATACGGCTTCAGCCGGACGACGTGCACCACCTCGGGTCGCGGCTGACGTCGTGCAGATGGGCGCGTTCCGTCGGGAAGGACTTCGTAGTTCAGGTCGCTGAGGCGTCGGATGATCTTGTAGGGTCCGAAATAGCGTTTCAGAAGCTTTTCGCTGAGTCCGCGGCGCCGTATCGGTGTCCACACCCATACCCGATCTCCGGGTTGGAAGTGGACGTCCCGGCGACGAAGGTTATACCGGCGTGCGTCGACTCGCTGTTGATCGTGGATTCGAAGGCGGGCTAGTTGGCGAGCTTCTTCTGCTCTCTGACTGACCGCATGGGCATCATCGCATCCGTCATCCACAGGCTCATGAGGCAGCATCGCGTCCAGCATGGTCGTCACTTTTCTTCCATGCACAAGCTCGAATGGCGTAAACCCCGTGGTTTCTTGAGCTGCAGTGTTGTAGGCGAACGTGATGTAAGGTAATACCTCGTCCCAGGTCTTGTGCTCTACGTCGACGTACATGGAGATCATGTCGGCGATTGTTTTGTTGAGCCGCTCCGTAAGCCCGTTGGTCTGCGGATGGTACGCGGTGGTCCGACGATGGCTGGTGTGGCTGAGCCGAAGGATCTCTTGCGTGAGCTGGGCCAAGAATGATGACCCTCGGTCGGTTATCAAGACTTCGGGGGCGCCATGTCGAAGGAGAATAGACTCGACGAAAAACTTGGCGACTTCTACCGCTGTTCCCGATGGCAGGGCTTTCGTCTCGGCGTATCGTGTAAGATAATCGGTCGCGACGATAATCCACCGATTTCCTTGCGCCGATGTTGGGAACGGCCCAAGTAAATCCATTCCGACCTGCTGGAAGGGCGTAGTTGGGGTAGGAATCGGCTGCAGAAGTCCTGCTGGCTTCGTCGGAGGCTTTTTACGTCGTTGGCACTCATGGCAGGACCGTGTGTACAGATGGACGGTTTTTGGGAGTCTCGGCCAGTAGTACTTATCACGAATCCGGGCGAGCGTCCTGCTGTAGCCAAGGTGTCCAGCCGTCGGGTCGTCGTGGCAGGCTTGAAAGATTTCTTCGCGCAGGCTGGCCGGAACAACCAGCAGCCAGGCAGGGTTACTTGTTCCGAAGTTCTTCTTGAAGAGCACGCCTCGCTGCAGAACGAAGCTTGGTAAGTCTCGGGCCAAGACTCGCGGAACTGAACTTCCTTGACCTTCGAGGTGGTCGATCACGGCGCGAAGTTCCGGGTCGTCTCGTTGAAGCACTCCCATGTCGGTATCTGTAACGGCGCCGAGAAAACGGTCGTCATCGTCGTCATCGGTGCTGTCGGAAGGAGATTCGACTGGGGCCCTAGACAAACAGTCGGCGTCATTATGCTTGCGGCCAGACTTGTGCACTATGGTCACGTCGAATTCTTGCAGTCTAAGGCTCCAGCGAGCGAGGCGTCCTGACGGGTCCTTGAGGTTGGCGAGCCAACAGAGAGCGTGGTGGTCCGTGACAACGCGGAACGGGATCCCGTACAGGTATGGGCGGAACTTGGTTAACGCCCAGACGACAGCGAGACATTCCTTGTCGGTTGTCGAGTAATTTTTCTCTGCCTTGGACAGTGCACGGCTTGCATAAGCGATCACCCTCTCTGCTCCGTCTTGTCTTTGGACGAGCACCGCACCTAGCCCGGCGTTGCTGGCGTCTGTGTGAACTTCCGTTTCCGCTGACGGATCGAAGTGTCCGAGGATAGGGGGCGACTGGAGTCTTTCCTTCAGTTCGTTGAACGCTTGTTCTTGCTCCTCCCCCACTGGAAGTTCACATCGTCCTTCGTGAGATGCGTGAGTGGTGCAGAAATCTTGGCGAAATCGCAAACGAAACGCCTGTAGTAAGCGCACAGTCCAAGAAATCTTCTTACGGCTTTCTTGTCTGATGGCTTCGGAAATGCGGCGACAGCGGATGTCTTTGCCGGGTCAGGGCTTACACCCTCAGCGCTCACGACATGGCCCAAGAATTTAAGCTCGCCGTAAGCGAACTGACATTTTGACGGCTTGAGTGTCAGTCCAGCATTCTGGATAGCCTGTAGCACGGCTCGCAGACGTCTCAGGTGCTCGTCGAAGTCGCTTGCGAATACCACGACGTCATCGAGGTAGACGAGACAGCTTTGCCATTTCAAGCCTGAGAGGACGGTATCCATTACCCGCTGGAAGGTCGCAGGTGCTGTGCACAGTCCAAACGGCATCACTTTAAATTCGTACAGTCCGTCCGGCGTGACGAAGGCAGTCTTCTCACGATCCCGTTCGTCGACCTCGATCTGCCAGTACCCACTCTTCAGGTCCATCGACGAAAAGTATCGGGCGTGGCGCAGCCGGTCCAGAGTGTCGTCGATGCGGGGCAACGGGTAGACGTCCTTTTTTGTTACGGCGTTCAGTCGACGATAGTCCACACAGAACCGAAGAGTCCCGTCCTTCTTTTTCACCAGGACTACCGGTGAAGCCCACGGACTGTTTGAGGGCTGGATAATGTCGTCGTCGAGCATTTCTTCAACTTGCTTCTGGATGACTTCTCTCTTTCACCGAAACACGGTAGGGCGATCGATGAACGGGAAGTGCGTCGTCATCAGTAACAATTCGATGTTTTGCGACCGTCGTTTGGCGTACCTTTGACGACGTGGAGAAGCACTCACTGAACTCGGCTAGAAGGTCACTGAGTTGTCGCCGTTGTGGGGTAGGCAGGGTTGGATCGATGTCGAACTGCGAAGGCGGCGTTGTCTCGTGTGGCCATGAAGAGGGGTCTTCTGATACTCCAGCGATAGCGGCTGAGTCAGGGAGTTCCTCGGCGTGACCCACGGCGGTGCCTTTCGTAAGGTGCTGAGCCTCCTGTCGGAAGTTCGTTACGAGCGCAACAGTGCGTCCGTCTTGGAGCTCCGCGATGCCTCTTGCGACGCCGATCCCTCTTCCTAGGAGCAGTTGGACGCTACCCTCCAGCAAAGCTTCTCCGCAGATGCCTTTTTCGGTCGCGACAGGCACAAGTACACTCGAGCGTGGTGGCAAGTTCACGTGGTTGGAGAGTACACGCACTGTAGCTGAAGTGGCTGCCAAAGTTGTGGGATCCTCGGGCATTACAGCAGGTTTCCGCAGCCTCAACTCGTTGGCTTCCAGGTCGATGACGGCGCTGTACTCGCACAAGAAGTCCATTCCGAGTATAACGTCCCTCGCACAGTCCCGTAGAACGACGAACTTTACCGGACACGTCTCGCCGTGAATCTCGACGCGAGCAGTGCATCTTCCGACTGGCGTGATGAGATGTCCCCCGGCGGTCCGTATCTGTGGGCCATCCCACGGCGTCGTCACTTTCCGAAGGCGTTGGGAGAGCCTCCCACTCAGGACGGAGTAGTCTGCTCCGGTGTCGACGAGAGCCGACGCGTCGTGACCGTCGATAACGATGTTCAAGTTATTCTTCACCGTTGCAGGAGCGTCGTTTCGGTCTCTGGTGGTGTTTGAGTGGGGGCCCTCCGACGTTCGTGGAGGATCTTGGCGTCGGTCGTCTTCGGCAACTCCACCTCCAGGGGTTGCCGCGCCTAGTTTCCCCGGCGAGGAGTGAGGGGTGACAGGCTTTCACGTCGGGGTCGGTGCATCGGTGAAGCTGGACGTCGTGGCGACGGCGACCGGGACACACGGCGGTACGCAGGCTCGGGGGACTGAGGTCGTCGCAGGTACTCGTCGATCTCCCGAGGGCGCTCACCATAACGGGGGCGCGGGTCGTTCGGGTGGAACCCACGCAGCCCGAGTCGTCGGTATGGGCATCGGCGGTAAGTGTGGTCTGCCTCCCCGCAGTGGAAGCACAGGGGGCGTCGGTCGGGCGTTCGCCACACGTCGGTCTTCCGGGGTGCGCGGGGCTCCTGGCAGGCGTACTGGACCGGGTCAACGTGGCGTCTGTCGTGCTGCGGGGCAGGAGACTGACGTCGGGGAGGCGCGACATAGGCGCGAGGAGGAGGCGGTGGCCGTCGGGCCACTGCGGCGTAAGTCAGCGTGGCTTCTTCGGGGACTGTTACGCTGATGGGAGCCTCTGGTTGAATGGCTCTTTGCACCTCTTCCCGCACGACCTCGGCGATGGAGAGCGAAGCCGGTCGGTCAGCGGCAGGTAGCAGCTTTCGGAGCTCCTCCCGGACGACGTCGCGAATGATTTCCCGAAGGCCGTCGACACCGGTGGTGTTCAGGTCCAGTGGGCAAGATGCGGCGGTTGGAGGAGCAGGCACGCCGGCAAGTCGATGGTAATGGCTTGCTCGAGCCGACAGTGCGCGCTCGATGTTAGTGGCTTCAGCCACAAAACCATCGACGGTTGTCGGGGATTGCGGACAAGGCCCCCGAAAATTTCGCTCTTGACGCCCCTCATAAGGAAGCGCAACTTCTTCTCCTCGGTGGCTTGCGGGTCGGCGCGTGCACACAGTCGTAGCACGTCTTCAACGAAGCTTGTCACGCTTTCGTCGGGGGCTTGAGTCCGCGTCTGGAGCAGGTCCTCCGCCTTCTGTCGCCGATGTTGGTTCGAGAAGGTTCGCTTCAACTCGGCGGTGCAGATATCCCACGAAGTGAGCGAAGCCTCGTGGTTTTCGAACCAGTTCCTCGCGGTGCCTTCCAGCGAGAAGTATAGGTTCTGGAGGCGTTGCTCGGCGTTCCATCCGTTGTGGCGGGCTACACGTTCGTAGTGTCGCAGCCAGTCTTCGATGTCCTCGTGGATCTCGCCGTGGAAGGGAGTCGGCGTACGGGGAGCGGCGGGCAGGTAGACGACGGCAGGAGCGGCGGGGTCGGCGACTGGTTGGCCATCGTCGGCCTCGTTGGCTGCTTGGTCCTGGGCGGCAGAGGTCCGAATTCCGGGTGTAGGCCTTGGGTGCGACGACTGAACCGGATATCGGTAGTGCCTTCGTTGGTTCTTCCTGGGCTTGGCGTCGGACTTGCACTGCGGGCCCTCGGAGGGGTACGCGGCAGGGGCATGCGTTACCCCGCACCTCCACCAAAATGTCACGAATGACAAGTGATGAGGCGATAATAACTGAAGAAACTAAACGTTTAATGGGGGCGAACTTGTGCCCAAAAATAAAGAAGGAAACAAAAGATAACAGCAGAGCGTCGCGGGCGTCGAAAGCGGCGAAGCAGCAGGATCGAACGCTGAGGCGAAACTGACTCGGATTGCCAGGCGGCGCCCCTTTTGTACACACGTGGGCTTCGGGAACATTCGGCGTGGAAGGTTCGGTTCGTAGAACATTCTAACCTCGAATTAGCAAGGCGGCTCTCGAATTTACTAGAACATGACATTACAGCGTCAGCAAAAATGCGCACGCACGGCCAGGAATCGAACCCTGGCCTTCTGCGTGGAAGGCAAGCGCGA
The DNA here is from genome assembly GCA_037355805.1 of Ixodes ricinus. Taxonomy (NCBI): domain Eukaryota; kingdom Metazoa; phylum Arthropoda; class Arachnida; order Ixodida; family Ixodidae; genus Ixodes; species Ixodes ricinus. The sequence continues at coordinate 41,157 of JAZHYW010020472.1, forward strand.
TAACCGTTATGCCACGGGCGCGCTGCCTGCTTGGTCAGCTGCGCCCGCGGCCATGTTTGTGCTTCAATGCACAACATTACACTACAATTGATCATTTTATATAAATTAGAGAAAAATAAAAAAAAAGTTCGTGACCACTGTTTAAAGCATTTACTTCTAGGTTACCGGGTAAATGATAAAATATAGACATAATTCATATGTCGTCATAGTAAGGATTTTATTTTTCATTTCATTGCATTAAAACAAATCTCATCATATTATTTACTATACGAATTATGTGAGACAATGACAGGCAGAGGGCGACCTTCCAACAATATAAGTCACTTTATACTTTGTTTATCCCTGCCTGTTGTCTATTATAAACGTAGTAGCCGTTCTGTTTTCCCACGGAAAAATGATTTTTAAATTCAAACGAACACAACACCGGGAAGAACTGTGTTGTCGTATTTGCTCGCCGCATTTTTTGTTTGTATATTTATCTATTTAGATTCTTTAAAGGTCGTTTTCAAAAGGGCGAAGATCTCGCCAATAACTTCATTACACTCGTGTTCTAACGTTGGCCACGACCAGTAAGGTTATCCCGCAAAATAATTTTCATATGGCAAGTCTTTTTTTTTCATCCATATCAATTGAAATAGACCCTCAATAATGCGAGGGCAGTTCTTTTTATGCTCCGTTTAACTGGGCTTTAAAAAAAGTAAGGGTCAAAAAACTATTTAATACACATTGAATTCTTGATAATACTCTAGTTACATCTGTACATAATGACCGCACACATATCAAGCGGGTATTACGACGTGGCAAAAGCTTTTCGAACGCCGTCCCCAAAGAAGGTTGCCGCCGGGATTCTCGATCCTGCCATCATGCGTCAACGAGGCCGCCAGCTTCCACAGGCGACGTAATGTGTATGAAGGAAACTGCATGAAGCTTCGGCAAGGACAAACAGGCGTCCTTGGTGCTCGGGGGTCAGGGTAGAACGTCTGTTGCGACCGACGTCTTGTTGGACTCCTGGCGGCAACCTCCTTTGGGGAAGGTATGATGAAGCTTAACTCTGCTCATAATAACTGCCTTCATCTGCGCGGTGACTACGTAGAAATGAAGCTAGAATGTGTATCTACATTTTTATGCTACCGAGTTCACGTTACTTGAGGACTAAAGACACCTCATAATCCAACGGCGCTTATAGCTGTTACAATAAGCATTCCGCTTCTACTAGAAAACAAAAGCTGTAACTTGTTTTTCTTCGCTCGTTGCAGATGGTGACCTTCGGTACAACATGACATTCCTCAATCACAACCTTGCGAGAAAAGCCGGCCGGAAGCGCGTCCTACTCTATCGTAAGATGAACGGGGCACTTATGTCGCAACTAGAGTCGCGAATGTTTCTAATTGGCGTCGAGAACGGACCGATACGCAGCATGGGCCTGACGTGACATCCCGTCGGGGGCCCTGTGCCAAAACAGAGATCAGCATGCCCACAATTGAGCGACATGGTATAAAATACTGCTGCCTTGAACTCCCTGATATTGTCCGCCGCTTATTCTTAAAGCCGAAGCTCTGTCCTTAGACTCGCATTGTTTCTAAGATATAAAGTTGACTTGCACCCGAGATGAAGGCTGCTTGCATTCTGATTACCCTGACGGCCATGCTTGCCACTGGTGAGTCAGAGACATTCAGCCGTTCAGAAGGTCTGAATGCCACTGGTGAGTCAGTGACATTCAGACCTTCGTCTGCGTCTGATGAAGAGGAGCTGGAGCAGTCGATTCGTAAGTTTCTGTTTGTTTTTTACGATCAGTGTTGTATACGGAGAACACACACCAAGATATTACGTGGTATCGAGGTTCATACGCGCGCAAATGCGACCTGAAACTGGAATTCTGTGCACGCTAATATCCTTAACTTGTCTCAACGTGGACCAGTGCAAATTTTATCCCGATTTCCATCATTAGCATCTCTCTCCCGTTTTCGAACTCCAAATGGGGTTTACTTATCAGTGCGAATATGACTCCCGGTGGCCAAAATAGCCGAACGAGTGGTTTTCGGGTCATGTGACCGGCTCAAAGGGCAGAAAAATGCTCCATTGCGTTCCAGCCAGCTGATTCCGCTCCATAGACGTAAGCCTTGCGTGTTTTGTTTTTTTCTCTCAGACGCAAAGCTCTGTCTCTATTCGCTGTTCACAAGGGTTCAAACGTGAACGCCAAACGCCGGATGCCGGCGTTTGAACGCGTTCAAAGATCCACTAGAGACAAGGGCAGCTAGATTTTGCGTCTACTCACAGAGGCATTCCAACCAGACTTTAGTTTTCCGACGTTTCCGCGAGCTTTCATATCCTCCTCTTCCTCACTTTCTACCGGTATTTTTTTCGTGCTCACTAATTTAGCCGACGAGAAAATAGGAATGACCAACGTTTCAACAAGATGTTGCAGCTAAATAAGTGTAAAACAAAGTATTATATATACAACTAAATTTTCTTCAGAGGGTCGTTCAGGAGTTCTCCGAGTTGGTGTGGTCAAAATAACACTCTCCTCGTGTGTCGGCTTGCACTTTTGCAGTTACTAACTACGTAATTATACTGTCTCGTCCATCAAGTCCAACGGCTTGGTGGAAATACCATATATCTTTTTGTAACTAGCGAAAGCCTTTTTCTTGTTGTCATTAACAACAGAAAGGGCCGTGTATCCATTTTTATCACCTCAGTTCGCACTGTGGTGATAAACGTGGATATATAGCCATTGCTCTAGTCATCTGGGTATATCAAAGTTATTCAGCTTTGAAGCCGACCAGCACAGTTATCAAAACCTTTTGTCCACCTCTTGTTTTCCTAACCTGCTTTTCTTTCTGCAATTATATATTGTTATTTACCAAGGAGTAGAGTTACTATGGTCGAGGCAATCGGATATACGTACTGGTCCAATAATATGCATTACTATATAATCTTTTTTCCGACTGCAGAAACATACTGCCTCAATCCCCTGGATCTTACACCCGAAGAGTCGGCCGCGGTAAGCCCGTGATAGTTCTTAAATAAAACAGCCTGAAGAATGCCTTAACGGGTAATATATGTTACAGATGGGGAAAATTCGGGAGCTGCTAGAGAGCGATAACACCACAGCTGTAAGTAGACCTGAAATACTTTGTTTTCATTGTTGAAACTATTTTACATACTTTATTTTAAAAACCGCTTATATAATACGGTCCAGAATATTTGTAAAAAAAGATGTCAGTAAGGACAAGAGGGGACATATGTATCCAAATGAAAATCGAACAGGCTTACCGAATTCTTAGATTTGTCGCCGAACGCATGCAAGAAGGTCGCCCCTTCAGGGCGTATTATTTTCCAATATACTATATAATATGTTACAAAAAAATAGTTCCTTATTTTTTCGCTTGTGATGTTCGTGGCTGCCATATTTTACGCAAATTTCCCATTGGAAATTCATCACTTTGCCTTACCAAAAACTCTTTACTTTTTTAAGAAAGCGTTTCCACCTACGTTTTAAAGAAAACGTGATTTTGGTACCGCGCAAAGATCATCATCATCATCATTGACATCTTTGTATTTTTAAGTTAACGTTTTAATGACAAATGGTCTTCAGCGCATGAGTATAGTCACATAAGCCAAAAATCACATTTAATGTTGTTATCTATAGACACACACTGGGACCGTATCACCCCTATGTTCTTCTTTATCTGGATTATGCATTTATCGATCTATCTATTAGCTGGGCTAAACTAAATAAAGTCGTCGGTGCCGGGCAACGTTACGTAGTCACAAATGAGTTATGTTTTCCCGCCAGCTTAGGTAATAAAGTGTACAAAAGAGATTTTTCACACCATAACTTTTATGACTAGTACTTACATATGTGTGTTTCTGGTTGATTCCCACTACGAATGATAAAAGCCTTTTGATTTAGGCACAAGACTAACGCAACTCTGTTTCGGAGCCTTTGCATTTTATTTGTTTCATTTTTAATGTTTATTCCCCTGTATATTTGGATTGTTGCCCAGGCAATATCCAACAGGCGAGGAACTTGCTTTCTTTAACGTTAAAATAAATAAAAAAGAAGGCAGAAAGAATAAATAACCAGGGGTGCATGTACTCTTAGGTCGACTCGGAATGTTTAACTGACATATAATACTAAAACCGCTTAAATGTCCAATAAATAGACAGTTTTAGTATATCGTTGGTGGCTCTTACGTACGCAATACGCGATAGTATAGCATACGCTACAAACGACCTGCTCAGACCGATTTTTGTTGTGCGTTACGTTTCCGATTGAACACCTCGCATGGTGTTGGTTAAATCTGCCAGAGCCGTAAAATTCCGCGGGCTTATAGGGAAACCATGCTCCTCAAAAACATCAATGAGAATTAAACGTTTCCGATCATTTTATTACAAATTAAACCAGGCAGCAGCTGCCTGGTCAAGCGCGCTTTTCTGCGAAGTACGGAAGCACGAGTGCGCCAAATTCGATCACGTAGCCTCCGTCAGTCATCCTGTGGAAACGGCGCTTTTTATCAATGCTATCGCGGGAAGGAATCCATGACTATACTGATGCCCAGTGCACTGTGACAACTCCGGCGATTTTTTTAAGAGTGGTTCGTCCGTCGGCGATGAACTGCGCGAAGAGGTTTAGCGTTGAGCAGGTCGCAGCGTTCGCGCACAGTGCGAGCGGTCAACATGTTCACTGTGCACTCCTTCAGCTGCACGGCGATCTGACTCGACTGCGGTAGGGCCCCGAAAGAAATTTCCAAGCTGAACACCACGCAATATCACGTAGCACTGAACTTCGCGAACACCACGTCGCCGTTGCTTCGCCAGTCGAGGCAACCGCCATCTTGAAACTGGTACTCTCGCTGCGCCCGAGATTTCTCGAGAGTTTCCCGTTAAGCCCACTAGCCCCGCAACACAAAATCTCTTGAGTTGCGTGCGTACGCAATAATCTGGCCCTCCTATTGCGTTCTGGGCACTCTCGACCCGCAATTCCCTTGCGTACCCAAAGCGTTAGCGTACGGTCCACTAAAACGGTCTAATGTCATGTATCGTTCCTGCACACAGCGCGTATTACTTCCATTTCGTCGTTTACCCTGAGACTGGGGGTTTTTAGAAGAGCAAAAGTAACAGAAAAACAGACAGGTCTCAAACTCAGCTACTAGTTTATTTCAACAACCTCCTCTTATATAGTCCGTTCTCGTCGTCACCAACCAATCACAAACGAACTTGTCCTCTGCACCGAGACTTTACAAGTTCCACTCTATCACAAAAGAAGCGGACACTTCCAACGTTTCCAAGTGAAATGTTCTATCAGACGATATGGCACACAAAGACTCCAATCAACGCCTTTGTGTCCTCACAATACACAGGACAACAGCCCACACCCACATCCCACTAAACACAGGTCACCTCCAAAATAACCCCACAAACAATACACACCAGACGGACACTCCCAACGTTTCCAAGTGAAATGTTCTAGCAGACGATATGGCACACAAAGACTTCAAACAACGCCTTTGTGTCTTCATAATACACAGGACAACAGCCCACACCCACATCCCACTCAAAACAGGTCACCTCCAAAATAACCCCCACAAACAATACACAAAAAAAAACCTCTTAAAACTGTAAAAATTGCCTGCAGCGGTTCCCTATTTGCATGGAAGGTTGACTAATGCAATTTCCCAACGATCTAATCCTAATTGTTTCTCTTACCACCCTTTTAACATCGTTGCTCTCCTTAACAACTACATCCGTTCCAGACCAATCCGTTGTGCAGTTTCTACACTCCTCCAGATGCTTAGCCAACTCCGAATTTGCTGCATTATTTTTTCCATTCCTTTTATGCTCTGCTATACGTTCGTTCAAACACCGAGAGGTTTGGCCCACATACTTAAAACCACACGCCAAAGGAATCTCATACACCACGCCTACGCTACACGGCACCGACTTTTCCCTATGCGCCTTCTGACAGCCCCTCTGAACCGTTTCAAAAGGTGTCAATCTATCTAACCTAAAATCCGTGCTGAACACGACTTCCACGCCATATTTTTTCGCACATGCTCTAAGATTGTGGGACACCTCGTGACAATACGGAACCACAGCGTACCTATTCCTGATTTCTTGCGTCGCCCTCTTTTTCTCCCTGCACTGTAGGGCAATCTGCCTTTTGATGTACACTTCCCCATATCCTGCCATTACCAGTCTGTCCCACTGGTTTTTTAGTGCCTCCGGTCCGAAATGCATGCATGATCTCACCAAAGCATTACTAATCAACGATCTGACTACCCCGGCTTTTACATTTTTCGAGTGACAGCTACTCTTTGACAAAACCGGTTTTGGGTTTACCTTCCCATACTCCCAACAAAGACCTCGTTCCAAATGTAAACGCAGGTCGAGAAACTGCAGGACCTCGCCCCTTGGCCTCTCTACCGTGAATCTCAACTCTGGCGCCGCTGACCTTATTACTTGTTCTAAAACTTGGTCCAACCCTTCCTGAACAGAGCAAACTAAAATATCATCCACAAATCTTTTCACAAAACACTTCGGAGACAACTCTTCTATCCTGTCATACACTTGCTGGTCCACCGTGTTTAAGTAAATTTCCGCTAACAAAGGCGCTACAGACGAACCTATACAGACTCCCTCTTTTTGCACAAATTTGCGACCTTCGTATTCCAATACCGTTGACTTTAAATAAAGGTCTAGCACCGAAAGAAAACTATCCACCGCTAATCCTGTTCCTGATTGAAACTTAATAAGGTTCCCTTCCAAGGCAATCCTCACTCTATTCATTAGTCTGCTTTTCTCTAAAGAGTAATAAAGGTCCTTGATGTCCATGGATAATATCGCGCACTTCCTTCCGTGAAACTTTTCCATTACCTCAATCAACTCACTAGAGTTCTTTAAGGCAATTGACTTTTCCAAGTTAGCTAACTTCAAACCCCGCTGTAAGAAGCATGAAACCACCTTCTGCCACGTCCCATTTTCATTAACAACTGGTACGCAGGGGCAGTTTCAATCGTTAAGTGATTTTGTCAAAAGATTTGTGGATGATATTTTAGTTTGCTCTGTTCAGGAAGGGTTGGACCAAGTTTTAGAACAAGTAATAAGGTCAGCGGCGCCAGAGTTGAGATTCACGGTAGAGAGGCCAAGGGGCGAGGTCCTGCAGTTTCTCGACCTGCGTTTACATTTGGAACGAGGTCTTTGTTGGGAGTATGGGAAGGTAAACCCAAAACCGGTTTTGTCAAAGAGTAGCTGTCACTCAAAAAATGTAAAAGCCGGGGTAGTCAGATCGTTGATTAGTAATGCTTTGGTGAGATCATGCATGCATTTCGGACCGGAGGCACTAAAAAACCAGTGGGACAGACTGGTAATGGCAGGATATGGGGAAGTGTACATCAAAAGGCAGATTGCCCTACAGTGCAGGGAGAAAAAGAGGGCGACGCAAGAAATCAGGAATAGGTACGCTGTGGTTCCGTATTGTCACGAGGTGTCCCACAATCTTAGAGCATGTGCGAAAAAATATGGCGTGGATGTCGTGTTCAGCACGGATTTTAGGTTAGATAGATTGACACCTTTTGAAACGGTTCAGAGGGGCTGTCAGAAGGCGCATAGAGAAAAGTCGGTGCCGTGTAGCGTAGGCGTGGTGTATGAGATTCCTTTGGCGTGTGGTTTTAAGTATGTGGGCCAAACCTCTCGGTGTTTGAACGAACGTTTAACAGAGCATAAAAGGAATGTAAAAAATAATGCAGCAAATTCGGAGTTGGCTAAGCATCTGGAGGAGTGTAGAAACTGCACAACGGATTGGTCTGGAACGGATGTAGTTGTTAAGGAGAGCAACGATGTTAAAAGGGTGGTAAGAGAAACAATTAGGATTAGATCGTTGGGAAATTGCATTAGTCAACCTTCCATGCAAATAGGGAACCACTGCAGGCAATTTTTACAGTTTTAAGAGTTTTTTTTGTGTGTATTGTTTGTGGGGGTTATTTTGGAGGTGACCTGTTTTGAGTGGGATGTGGGTGTGGGCTGTTGTCCTGTGTATTATGAAGACACAAAGGCGTTGTTTGAAGTCTTTGTGTGCCATATCGTCTGCTAGAACATTTCACTTGGAAACGTTGGGAGTGTCCGTCTGGTGTGTATTGTTTGTGGGGTTATTTTGGAGGTGACCTGTGTTGAGTGGGATGTGGGTGTGGGCTGTTGTCCTGTGTATTGTGAGGACACAAAGGCGTTGATTGGAAGTCTTTGTGTGCCATATCGTCTGATAGAACATTTCACTTGGAAACGTTGGAAGTGTCCGCTTCTTTTGTGATAGAGTGGAACTTGTAAAGTCTCGGTGCAGAGGACAAGTTCGTTTGTGATTGGTTGGTGACGACGAGAACGGACTATATAAGAGGAGGTTGTTGAAATAAACTAGTAGCTGAGTTTGAGACCTGTCTGTTTTTCGGTTACTTTTGCTCTTCTAAAAAAACCCCAGTCTCAGGGTAAACGACGAAATGGTTGACTTCCACCAGCTAGCCTGTACTATGACTCTTTTTTCGTTAAGCGTATTACTTGTTAACACTACAGTCATGTTTCGTTAATGTGAACGTCTCCGTTCCCCAAACAGATCGTCCATAGTGTGACTCGTTTATAATAATGAATCAGGGTCAAGACGCGCATATACTAACAAGAGCTACACGGCTTATTTAGCTAAAAAGGGACAAGATGTGGCTAATGCAAGGATGCGAGTGAGCTGGTTAAGATGTGGGTTTGTACTGACACTCTCGTGCCTGCTTTTGTATACAGAGAGCGCAACACGTCAACAACCCGAAGTTCGCAAACTACCTGTCTTTCTTGCTCAAGGTAAGCGAAAGCTGTTTCCAAGCAACGACGAGCTGCACGTCGAGTTACGATTGGTCTCTCGCCTTCTTCATCAGCTACTAGTCAGCGCAGAGTTTTCTTCAAGCTTTTCTTCTTTTTTTCTCAACAATTTTTTTTAATTTTTTATTGTTGAACAAAATATTTTTTTTTTGTTTACGTTTCACATTTTCCAAGGTTTCTGACCGCTTCCGCGTCTCGCCTAGCTTCGTCTACTCTACCTTGGTATCCCTGAAACCCCTACCCGTATACGTTTCGGCGCCGAAATGGCCGATTGAAGCCAATGTAGAACAGTCACAGCGGATGCTATCGATTGCGATACTTCCGAATCAATACAAGCAGCAGTGCAGTTCCCCGAGTGGACGCTGCGAAAGAAATGGCGGCGTTGCGATACACACAGCGCTGTGTGTATGTTTTTGTGTCTATGATTGAGTGAGTGCTTGCTATTGTGAGACGTTTATGCGCTGTGAACTACAAATTATGGAAAACCAACTAGCCCAAGCTGTGGTGTTGGTTTCTAGTTAGGTGGATTATATATCTCTAACTTCATCCTTCAAGGTCGTGCTGAAATAATGTTAAACGCTCTATTTTCTAATGTCTTTATTAATAATTTATTTATTTATTTTAACTTTTATTTATCCTTACCTATTTATTTACATCTACATTGGCTATGATTCTCCTACTCCTTTATATTCTTTCTTTTATTTCCGTCTCTTTTGTCTTCCCTATAAGTTCTATAACTTCTTTCTTCTCTTCCCCAGTTTTATATTAAAACCCCAGTTGTGAGTTTAGCGCTGTCATGTCTACTTCATGTCCGTCTCTGTTCGTTGCGCTTTATAATTTCAGTATGTTCGATGCCGTAAGGCTGCTGCTCATTCATTGTCGTTCTAAGAAAGCCTGGCAGAACGATACGAATTTGTCTGTAGCCTATCGTAGCTATTAATTTTTATACCTTTTCAGGATAGCGAGCAAGACATTCAGAATGTTCTCGTAAGTGAAACCGCCTTTTACATGAGTTGTTCTAATTGAATTCAACTGTATTTGTCGGGCGAAAACCCAAAGCTCAGTTTGATATTTTCTCACATTTCGTTCTTGTTTACAGACTGTACACTTCACAAGAACCGCTAATATGCTTTTACGTAACAGGGACTAACACGATATAACTTAAAATAAACCTTTTTTTTCTTAAAAATTGCAATCTTATTATTAAGAACGGTTTTGCATCACATTCGGAATGGCCTAGCAAACGAACCATTAAATACTACGACATAAAACAACTACCACCACGGAGCAATAATTATGACCTACATTTGTCGCGTCAGTATTTTTTTAATCTGAAGAAATTTTGTTTGTGTGGCTACAAATCTGCTGAAGACGTAACATATTGAGATATTTCATACTTGCCGAAGACGTAACATATTGAGATATTTCATACTAACTTCTTACCGTCAGTGTGGGATAATAAGCCATAAACCGAAATCTTGTTTTTTTGTTTTTATCTTGAAGCGAATAGAAGAAAAATTACGCAGAAATATATACCTCCTTTCTGTGTAAATAACCCAATTCTATGTTTGTCACTGTCACTACAGGGGCAAGTTACACTCAATCAAACCGTGGTGCATTCCCTTAAACCGAAATTTCGGATGTTTGTTGTAAGTACAACTTCTCTTTACTTTCCAGAATAATAATGTGACGGTTTCTCGTGTGCGGGGGTGACCACAAGGTTATTTATTAGAACTGCTAGTAAATGTAACAAGCCCTATTACGACTATGACAAAATATCAAGGGCTCGTTGCAGCTGAATTTTGTTTTCGTAGGCTTTTTAACAAAACATTTTTGGTCGTTTTATTCGAGTTTTACAATAGTTCTTCGGCAATTCTGTGAAATAGACTTTGCTGCTTTCTATTTTTGTCTTATTTTTGACGTATTTGAGCCTTACATTGTGTTGAATTAATCACGAGAGCTATGCACGAAAACCGCGATTTTTGCAACCGCTTTATGAAAGTGAATTTTGTGTGTTATATTTGATCTCAGCCCCCCCGCAATAAAGTATTCATTTCATAGGTTCAGTGTATACATGTGCATGCCAGCTTCTTCACGACTTCTAAACGGAATTTATATCGGCACTAGCCATCATGTACTAAAATTGTGAACTCCAACTTTTGTTAAAAGTAGAAACAATGGCATCTCTATTTTGATCTGTCGATCAAACCGTGAAATGCAGAATTTAAATGTCGAGAAAACGGTGGGCTTTCATTCAATTACTTCGTACACTCTGATTAATCACGCTACGTCGTGTCACCCAACGAGCCAAGGACGCCACGTGCGAACGCGAAATCTGAGTTATGCTAATTCTTAGAATTCTATTTTTCATCAAAAATCAACATGGTGTTGAAAGATCCTTAGGCCCAGTCAATGTTTTTTCCTAGTATCCAATGTGAATGTTTCGTCTCAACTTTTAAATTCAGTGTTAATCATATTATTTTTTCTTTATATATATTGTTTTTCTATTAGAAGCCTTACGTCGTCAATTTGTATCGCAACTTACATTCCACCAAACGTTCTTTTCGTAATGACCTCCTCTTATATTGTAACCAATGTCATTTCGCTCTTTGCATTGTGTTTAAATGATAAGCAAGCCATGACAAAATTTTTGAAAAATAAACGGACTGTGGTGTTTTTTTCCCTTGCAGGTTTGCGTTGCAAATGAAATGATGAAGCCTTATAATGGATGAGAAGCGACCGTGCAGTAGGTCGTAGATATAACGATCTCGAAGTCCCCGCAGCTTGGTGATAATAAATAATTCCTATATCTAATTAATGCGATTAGCATTCTTTGGCTACTTCACGCACTTTTCGTCTATGTATCTATCTATCTATCTATCTATGTATCTATCTGGCTATCTAACCTCTTACGCCGCGGGTCGATAAATAAATAAAAAGACCGGCGCCGGCTGGGATTCGAACCGTTGACCCTTTGATCAGCAGGCAGACGCGCTAACCATTCAACGCACTCTAATCGGTTGTTTATATCTTTACCATAGGACGCGCTTTACAGCGCTGTCACAGCTACCGGTGCGCGCGTATCCATGCACGAGGGCTCATTCCGCTCTCCGTGAGGCTGAGCACGGCCGCTAGCTCACCCTCTCCCGCGCTCGGGAGAGGGTGATGTAGCGGCCGCTCAGCCTCACGAGAGCGGAATAAGCCCTCGTGCATGGAACGCGCGCGCACCGGCCGCTAGCTCACCCTCTCCCGCGCTCGGGAGAGGGTGATGTAGCGGCCGTGCTCAGCCTCACGAGAGCGGAATGAGCCCTCGTGCATGGAACGCGCGCGCACTAGGAGCTGTGACAGCGCTGTAAAGCGCGTCCATGGTAAAGATATAAACAACCGTTTAGAGTACCGTTGGTTGAGACTAGCTGAGACGCCAGAAAGTCTGGTCGGTACCATTTTGAGTGTTTGTGCGTATGGCGCGTGCTTTGCTCGCCTTCCTAAGTGACACAAACGCACGTGCTGGGCTGCGGATATCGTGCGCAGGGCTGTGAAAGTGTCAACAAATTTAGAATCGCCTCAAGAGTGGGCTGGCGTATCTAGAGTGTGCCGGCCACCTGACGAACGCGCATAACTCCGCACCGTTTGATGCTATTCGCATTAACGTAGATCATCATTCCCAAAGGATGGGTTCTGCTGATTTTTGTCTCCTTTTTTAAATAATTTGTATCTCATTAGCTTGACCCACCATCTATAATCAATGTGATTTATGTTGAAGTGATAGCAAAAAAAAAAAGTGTCGCCTTGGTACAGCTGTTTTCGTGAACATAAGTCAGAGCTAAGTACTATGTATACTTGCTTATCGTGCTAAACTGAAGAGCACAGTTTTTAAATGTTTGAAGACTATTGCCGAGCGATACGGCTCGCGCCAGTAACTTGAATTATTTGAAGAATCGCCTGAATCCCCTAAATTTCAGGGATGGCTACACTGAGCTTTGCGAAACGCAAACAGCATGCCTATGACGCCAATTCTAATAAGGTTAACGAAGTGCCTTCTCAGTATCGTTTCTAAGAGGCAGACAGGACTTTCTAACAGGCAGACAAGACGAGTGAGTGTCAGCACTTTTCCCGACCTCTTTCTGTGCTGCCTACGAATATTTGCTGTATTATGGGTAGGTGGGATTCTCTCTTCCTTTTCACTGATTCCTACCAGGCAGACTTCCGAGTAATTGCTGAAGCTTAGCTAAGCGCTCGTGTTGCAGATAGCGAATTCCGCACCAGCACATAACGTTTAGACGTTATGAAATAGATACTGAGGGCACAAGAGACGCGAAAGAGGTGCCACGAATCGTAGGACTTTTCAATGTCTATCGAGGTGATCGTGACGTAAGGCAAGAAAAAGAGACACGTTGGTGGCAGTTTTGAGGAGTCTAGCATTCTTTCTTATTATCACTGTAATTGCCTGGAAAGCTTGAGTCTGGGTGATTCAGTGTAATTTTTAATAACAACCTACATAGTGTTGATCTGTGCTGACATCTCCTAAACACCCATCGCACTTTCGCTAATCCTTTTACCATTGATATCATTCTAACATGACAACCATCTCCTCCGATAGTACTCCTGTACAGTTTTAGTACCCTTTTCGTAATGTGAAGATCAACACCATCGTAGACCTGCTATAGCACATCCTTTTTCGCAGTGTCCGGCATTCATCAACACATAGGTTCTTTCAACTCCCCCCAAGTGGCTGTAGGTGTGGGGACCCAGCAAGGTTGTAATCGCTCCTACAGATATTATTAGCATTATCCTGTTCTGACGGAACTGCAACAATACTTAAAAAACAAGCGAGCTGGTGGTGATTCATGGTAATAAAAACTCGAGACTCAGGAACACAGAAGGGGACAAACACAACACAAGTACGTAATTGATCCGATAACCTTCTTGTCCTATCTTATGTGACCACCCTTTGTTATATTTCAATTTAAACATCGATATAAATTTGCACTACAATGAAATGGAATGCAATTTGTCAATGCAGAAATACGGTGTCGTGCCCGTTACCGAAAATAAATAACGAATAGAGTTAGCCGTCAATTGGTCAAAAATTAACACATTACTTAGATTCGTCATCGTTCTCTGAAAATGACAAAATACCATTACCGTTACTTTAAAAAAAATACCGAACGTTAATTTTTCGTTGCTTTAAATTTCAACATTATTTGGCACCAATTTGCCGCAGCGACAAGGTACGGACAGGTATTTTGACAACAATTAAACTTTGACAAAACGATTTCATCGTGTGTAATCTGCTTTATTTTTATCCAGTTGGTGGAATATATTCTCTTTTTGGTTTTGATTGAATCAACTTTGCTTTTTTTGCAAAAAATTCAGGGACCTTTATGTGCGCACCATGGGGCTAGGGAATAAACCTTACATCTTATTAATGCGCCATCTTTGAATAGTCGGCAAGGCTGGGCATGCGGTTTATTTGCGCCATAAGCAGCCAAAACCTGAGTGGTGTACTGAGACATGCAGATTAGACTTAATCAAAATTTCATTACGCGATACTATAAAAAAATTCTTCAAGAATTTGGCTGGTAGTAGGACAATTTACTGGTCTGGCAACTAAACAAAGCTCGTGAGGTAGTGAAATGATACATTTATGAATACTTTGCTTCACTCACGAAATTCGATATACGAAATACGAAAACCTATAATAAACAAAACAAAACAAGTTGATATTTGTGTTCAGCGCACAACATTACAGTACGCTTGATAATTTTATATAAATTGAAGAAACCACGAAAATAAAAAAAAAAGATCATGACCAATGTCTAAAGACTGTAAAAGCCTACAATAAACAAAACAAAACAAGTTGATATTTGTGTTCAGCGCAAAACATTACAATACGCTTGATCATTTTATAGAAATTGAAGAAATTACGAAAATAAAAAAAAGTTTATGACCAATGTTTAAAGCGTTTATCATCCCTGCGCATGCTTATTTCATCAATATAAAAATATTTAGTTCCAGATTACCGGTAATTTAGAAAATATAGACATAATTTAAATGTCGTCATAGTAAGAATTTTATTTTTAATTTTACTGCATTAAAAACAAATCTGATCTTTTTATTGGCTATACGAATTATGTGAAAAAACGACAGGCAGAGGGCCGACCTGCCAACATTATAAGTCACTTAATACTTTATTTATCCCTGCCTGTTGTCTAGTACAAACCATATGACCATTTTTTTCATACGGAAAAATGATCATCGAATGCAAATGAATAGAACACCAGGAGGAACTGTGTTGTCCTATTTGTTTGCCGCTGTTTTTGTTTGGATATTTATTTATCTAGATTCTTTAAAGGTAATTTTCAAAAGGGCAGTTAACTCGCCAATAATTTTACTACACTGCTGTGCTGACGTTGACCGCTGGCTAGTAACGTTGCCCTCAAAAATAATTTCCATATGGCAAGTCATTTTTTTCATCCATATCAATTGAAATAGCCCATCAATAACGCGAGGGCAGTTTTTTTTAATGTTCCGTTGAACAGGGCTTAAAAAAATCCAAGAAAAAGTAACATTAAAAAAACTATTTAATACACATTGAATTCTTGATAATACTCTAGTTACATTTGTACATAATCGCCACACACATATCAGGCGGGTATTACGACGTGGCAAAAGCTTTTTGAACGCCGTCCCCAAAGAAGGTTCTTGAAGGTTGCCGCCGGGATTCTCGATCCTGCCATCATGCGTCAACGAGGCCGCCAGCTTCCACAGGCACGTAATGTGTATGAAGGAAACTGCATGAAGCTTCGGCAAGGACAAACTGGCGTCCTTGAAGCTCGGGGGTCAGGGTAGAACCTCTGTTGCGACCGACGTCTTGTTGGACTCCCGGCGGCAACCTTCTTTGGGGAAGGTATGGTGAAGCTTAAGCGACACGTCATAACTCTGCTCATTCTTATTCTGCTGTTCTCATTTATTTATTTAAAATAAATTAATTAATAAATAAGAACTGCCTTCATCTGCTCGGTGACTATGTTGAAAAGTAGCTAGAATGTGTCTACATTCGGTTTATGTTAAAAAAAAAACTATCACGTTTATTTTGTTTTTTACTGAGTTCATCGCAACTTGAAAACTAAAGACACCCATATTTCCAACGTCACTTGTACCTGTTACGTTATACAATCTGTTTCTACTAAAAAAACAAATGGCTGTAACTTGTTTTTCTCCTCATTGCAGATGCTGACCTTCGGTACAACATGACGTGCTTTAATCACAATCTTGCAAAAAGAACCGGCAGGAAGCGCCTCCTACTATATCGAAAAAAGTGAACGGGGCACTTATATCGCGACCAGTGTCGCGAATGTTTCTAATTGGCGTCGAGAACGGACCGATACGCAGCATGGGTCTGTCGTGACATCCCGTCGGGGGTTCTGCGCAAAAACAAAGATCAGCATACCCACAATCGAGCGACATGGTATAAAATGGAGCCGCCTTCCACTCCCAGATATTGTCCGCCGCTTATTCTTAAAGCCGAAGTTCTGTCCTTAGACTCGCATTCTTTTTAAGATATAAAGTTGACTCGCACCCAAGATGAAGGCTGCTTGCATTCTGACTACCCTGACGACCATGCTTGTCGTTGGTGAGTCAGCGACATTCAGACCTCCGTCTGCGATTGATGAAGAGGAGCTCGAGCAGTCGATTCGTAAGTTTCTGTTTGTTTTTACGATCAGTGCTCTATACGGAGAACACATACACACACACAAATACCGAGAAACAAAGGATCATAAACGCGAAATGCGATCCAACACTTGAATTCTGGGCACGCGAACATCATTAACATGTCTCAACGCTAACCATTGCAAATTTTACCGCGACCTCCTTCATTATTTATAGTTATGTGGCACCGCCATCCTTCGAACGCCGGCGCCATCTCGCGCCCGTTTTCGAAATCCAAAGGCGGTTTGCTTATCAATGCGACCATCTCTCCCGGCCGCCAAAATCGCCGGACGAAGGGTTTTCTGGCCACGTGACCGGCTCAGAGGTCAGGAGGTTTCTACGTTGAGTTCCAGCCAGCTGATTCCGCTCCGCAAACGTGAGCCTTGCGAGTCCTTTTCTCTCAGACGCAAAGATCTGTCTCTATTCGCTGTTCACACGGGTTCAAATGTGAACGCCAAACGCCGGATGCCAGCGTTCGGCGTTAAAACGCGTTCAAAGATCGACTAGCGACAAAGGCACCTAGATTTTCCGTCTACTCACTCAGCATTCCAACCAGAGCTTAGTTTTCCGACGTTTCTGCGAGCTCTCCTCTCCTCCTCTTCCTCCCTTTCTACCCACATTTTTTTCCTGCTCACTAGTTTAGCTAACGAGAGAAATATGAATGACCGACGTTTCAACAAGACGTGGTAATTAAAAAATTGTAAAACAAAGTATTGTTAATACAAATAAATTTTCTTCAGAGGGTCGTTCAGGAGTTCTCCGAGTTGGTGTGGTCAAAATAACGCTTTCCTCGTGTGTCGGTTTGTGCTTCTGCAGTTTGTAACTACGCAAATATATTGTTTCTTGCATCAAGTCCTACAGCTTGGTGGAAATACAGTCGATATTTTTTAACTCCCGAAAGCCTTTTTCTTGTTGTCATTAACAACAGAAAGGGCCATGTATCCATTTTTATCACCACAGTTCGCACTGTGGTGATAGAAGTGGATATAAAGCCATTGCTCTAGTCATCTGGGTATATGAAAATTATTCAGGTTTGAAGCCGACCAACACAGTTATCAAAACCTTTTGTCCACCTCTTGCTTTCCTAACCTGCTTTTCTTTCTGCAATTATATATTGTCATTTATCAAGGAGTAGAGTTACTATGGTCGAGGTAATCGGATATACGTACTGGTCCAATAATATGCATTACGTTGTAATCTGTTTTCCGACTGCAGAAACAGCCTGCCTCGATCCGCTGGATCTTACACCCGAAGAATCGGCCGCGGTAAGTCAATTTCAGACCGTGATAGTTTCAATGCGAAAGCATTAACTGTCTCATGGAGCGAGCCGACGTCATCAGCTTTGAAACCATGTAAAATGACACCTTAATGAAACCACGCGCAAAGCTAGCAAACGGCACCTTTTACACTTCGTTCCCATTGGCTGGCGCGCGTTGACGAGGCTCCCATTGACCGCTGCGCATCAGTTTGTGTGGTGTCATCCGGACTGTGTTATCACACTGTTATCACTGATCACCGCGTTCGATCGCCTCTTATCGGTTGTACGGCGCGTGGCCATATATACGGCGCTTGGAATAAACCAAGGGGTTTGATCTCCTGGGAACTACGTTGCTGTCTGTTCCTTCCTCGCGCCGCAAGGCGCACGACAGTTTGAACGATCGCTCACCCGATGGCGCTGCGTGTCCGCGAGGCAGCGGCTCCACCGTTCCACGCCCAAGGTCAGCGCGTTGTACACCGCAAATTAAAGAAGGGAGCGGACGAGCGGCTTGCATGCTTTTGCATTCACAACTCGTAAGAAGTGCTTAGGTGTACCTCGAGCCTTTTTAAGTAAAACAGCCAGAAGAGTGCCTTAACGGGTAATATATGTTACAGATGGAAAAAATTCGGGAGCTGCAAGAGAGCGATAACATCGCAGCTGTAAGTAAGCCTGGTATACTTTGTTTTCATTGTTGAAATCATTTTACATACTTTATTTTAACGACCGCTTATACAATACAGTCCAGAATATTTGTAAAAAAAGGCCAGTAAGGACAAAAGGGGACACATGTATCCAAATGAAAATCGAACAGGCTTACCGACTTGTTAGATATGTCGCCGAACGCAAGAAGGTCGCCCCCTTTAGGGCTTATTATTTTCCCAAATATTATAATGTTAAAAAAATACTTCCTTTTTTTCGCTCGTGATGTTCGTAGCTGGCATATTTTACGCAAATGGCCCATTGGAAATTTGTCGCTTTGACTTATCAAAAACTATTAACTGTTTAAGAAAGCGTTTTCACATACATTTTGAAGAAAACACGATTTTGATACCGCGCGAAGATAATCATGATCCTCATCATCATTCCCGTCTTTGTATTTTTAAGTTGACGTTTTAATGACAGATGGTCTTCAACGCATGATTATGGTCACATAAGCCAAAAATCACATGTAAAGTTGATACCTATTGACACACAGAGGGACCTGTATCACCCGTATTTTCTTCTTTATCTGGATTATGTATTTATCGATCCACCTTTTAGCTGGGCTAAACTAAATAAAGTCATCGGTGCCGGGCAACGTTACGTAGTCACAAATGATTATGGTTTCCCGCCAGCTTAGGTAATAAAGTGTACAAAAGACATTTTTCACATCATAACTTATATGACTAGTACTTACATATGAATGTTTCTGGTTGATTTCCACTACAAATGATAAGAGCCTTTTGAATTAGTGCACAAGGCTAACGCAACTGTGTTTAGGAGCCTTTGCTTTTTATTTGTTTTATTTGTAATGTTTATTCTCCTGTTTATTTGCATTTTTATCCAGGCAATATACAACAGGTGATGAACTTGTTTTTCTAAAGTTAATATTAATCAAAAAGAAGGCAGAAAGAATAAATAACAAGGGATGCATGTACTCTTAGGTCGACTCGGAATGTTTAACTGACCTGTAGACCTAAAACCACTTAAATGGTCGAATAAATAGACAGTTTTAGTATTGCGTTGCTAGCTCTTACGTTCGCAATACGCAATAGTATAGCACACCTTTAAAACGACCTGCTTGGACCAACTTTAGTTTTGTGTTGCATTTCCGATTGAACACCACGCATGGTCTTGGTTTTATTTGCCAGAGCCAAAGATTTCCGCGTGTTTACAGCGAAACCATGCTCCTTAAAAGAATCAATGAAAATTAAACGCTTCGGATCATTTTATTTCAAATTAAACCAAGCAGCAGCTGCCTGGTCAAGCGCGCTTTTTTGCGGGGTACGGAGGCTACGAGCACGAGTGCACCAAATTCGATCACGGAGCGTCCGTCAGTCGTCCTGTGAAAACGGCGCCTTTTATCAATGTTATCGCGGGAAGAAATCTATGACTATACTGATGCCCAGTGCACTGCGACAACTTCGGCCATCTTTTTAAGAGTCGTTCGTCCGTCGACGGTGAACTGCGCGAAGAGGCTTAGTATTGAGCAGATTGCAGCGTTCGTGCACAATGCGGGCGGTGAACATTTTCACTATACACGTTTTCAGCTACACGGCGATCTGACTCGACTGCGGTAGGCCCCGGAAAGAATTGCCAAGCTGAACACCACGCAATTTCACGTAGCACTGAACTTCGCGAACACCCCGTCGCCCTTGCTTCGCCAGTCGAGGCAACCGCCATCTTGAAACTGGTGCTCTCGCTAGGCCCGAGATTTCTCAAGAGTTTCCCGCTAAGCTCGCTAGCGCCGCAACGCAAAACCTCCAGCGTAGCGCGTACGCAATACGCTAGCCCGTCTATTGCTTTCTCCGCACTCCCGACCCGCAATTCTTTGCGTAGGCAAAGCTTTAGCGCACGGTCCACTAAAACTGTCTAATGTCATGTATCGTTCCTGCATACAGCACGTATTACTTGTTAACAATACAGTCATGTCTCGTTAATAAGGACGTCTCCGTTCCCCAAAACAAATCGTCCATAGTGTGACTCGTCCATAATAATTAATCAGGGTCAAAACGTACAGTCGCCGCGGGAGTTAATAGCTCCACGCGAGCGCGCGTCTTTTCCGAGGGGCGCTTGACTGGTGGCTTGCGATAGAACTAGAGGTGACGTCAGGGCGAGTCCATGCAGAGTGGACGGGGAAGCCGTCTCAATTCAAGGGAGTCGTTGTCATCATTCGCCTGCGGGGTGGGTAGTTCGAATGAAAATGGGAGATGATTCCGCAAAGTCATCGTTCATTTTCATTCGAGCTACGCTCACCCCCCGCAGATGATAACAGCGGTTCCCTTGAATCGAGACGACTTCCCCGTCCTCTCCGCATAGACTCGCCCTGACGTCATCTCTAGTTCTATCGCAACCCACCAGTCAAGCGTTCCTCGGAAAAAGACGCGCGCTCGCGTGGAGCTATTAACTCCCGCGGCGACTGTACATATATTAAAAAGCGTAACAACGAGAGGCAGTGGCGTCACGAGGGTCAGCGCACCCGGGCGGTAGCCCGCCGCGACACCCCCCTCCCCCCCCCGCTCTCGCGTGGCCCACCACGACCGCCCCCCCCCCCTCCCCCCCCTCCGCTTTCGCGTGACCCGCCGCGACTCCCCCCCCCCCCCCTCCGGGGCCCGCCGCGACACCCCCTGAGCGCTGCACCCGGGGCGGTCCGCCTCCCCCGCCCCCCTCGCGACGCCACTGACGAGAGCTACATGGTTTATTCAGTTAAAAATACAAGATGGGGTTAATGCAAGGATGCGGGTGAGCTGGTTAAGATGTTGGTTTGTACTGACACTCTCGTGCCTGCTTTTGTGTACAGAGAGCGCAACACGTCAACTACCTGAAGTTCGCGTACTCCCTGTCTTTCCTGCTCAAGGTAAGCGACAGCTGTTTCCAAGCCACGACGAGCTGCACGTCGAGTTACGATTGGTCTCTCGCCTTCTTCATCAGCTACTTGTCAGCGTAGAGTTTTCTTCAAGCTTTTCTTCTTTTTCTCAACTTTTTTTTTCATTTGAGCACAACGTTTTCTTTGTTTACGTTTGACATTCGCCATGCTCTCTGACCGCTTCCGCTTCTCGCCTGGCATCGTCTACTCTACCTTGGTATCCCTGAAACCCGTACTCGTATACCAACGTTACTAAAACCCTCGGTTGGAAAACTCACCCTTGCAACCTGGGCCGCTGGCGCCCACCGAGAGCGAGCTAAATACGATGACAGCGTCACCCTTTAGTGACGAGTTGAAACATGACAGTTGCTTTACATAGCTACTGCGAGATGGCCCTGCGAGACGGCGCCACCGGCCCTTGCGCGGCTCGACGTGCACCCGTGCAGTTCCCGGAGTGGACGCTGCATGCGGGAAAAGTGGCGGCGTTGCGATCGCCATTAGCTCGGTTCTCGAGTACGGATCGGAGCCACTTTTTTAAAGCAGGCTCTATGGCAGTTTCCCAACTGAGGGGCTCTAGTAACGTTGCCGTATACATTTCGGCGCCAAAATGGCCGATTGAAGCCAAAATAGAACAGTCAAAGCGGATGCTATCGAATGCGATAGTCCCGAATTAATACAAGCAGCCGTGCAGTTCCCCGAGTGGCCGCTGCGGGAGAAATGGCGGCGTTACGATCGACATTATCTCGGTTCGCGAGTGCGGACGGTGCCACTCTTCCAGAGCAGGCTCTATGGCAGTTTCCCAACTGAGTAGTTCTAATAGCGTTGGTTTCTAGTTAGGTGGATGATATATCTCCAACATTATCCTTCAAAGTCGTGCTGAAATAATGTTAAACGCTCTATTTTCTAATGTTTTTATTAATATTTTTTTACGTATTTATTTACATCTATATTTGCTATGATTCTCCTACTTCTTTATATTCTTTCTTTTATTTCCGTCCCTTTTGTCTTCCGTATAAGTTCTATCACTTCTTTCTTACCTTCCCTAGTTTTCTATTAAAACCTAAGTTGTGAGCAGACATGTACGTAACGCGTTACAAGTAACAAGTTAGTTGTACCTAGTTACTATTTTCGGTAACGAGTAACGTATTTAGTTACTTTTTTAGAAAAGGAACGAGTAACGGTAATTAGTTACTTTGAAGGCCAAGTAACGAGTAACGCTATCTCGTTACTTTTGAGGAGCAACGTGTACAACACCGCTTAAACAGCCTTGTTTTTATTCTAGCCTGAGTATGCGTCTACTCCGACAAAGGCAGATGGGCAACACGAAAAACAACTAAACAGTATGACAGTACAGCAACGTATATCGCTAAACATGTCAGTCGAACAGTTCGCCTGCCGTGTCCAGCGATAAATGTTGCTGTACTCAACTCTACAGCTGGGAATATCCTTCACCCAGCGAACACAATAAAGCTCGTTGGTTGAAGCTTCTAGAACCGGGTACGGACCGAATGTAAACCCGGAGGTTGCGAACACGGGAAGGCACAGAACCCATTACCCGCTGTACTCAATGAAACCGCAATTCCCGAAGATTCACCAGCTCTTCCTAAAGCACAACACTGCCGTTCATTCGAGCGCGACGGGAGAGCGACGCTTCAGCGTCGCCGCAGATGTATATTCAAGGAAGCGGGGAAACATAACTGATGAAAACTTCGAGAAGCAGCTGCTGCTTAAGTACAACGACTACTAAAAAGAAAACAATAAACCTTGAAACAAAAACAGTTGTGTATTTGGTCGTCAAAGTAACGTGAAAAGTAACTCGTTACTTTGGAGGTAACTCACGCGTACCTTTTGAGAATCGGTAACGAGTAACCCCGTACGAAAATGTCAGATATGGCCCTGATATATTTTATATACGTCCTGATATGATAATATAAGTAGTCAGATAGGGAATATATGGGAGCAAATACGCCCCGATATCGCCATATAAGCGGGCTAATACTGCCAGATGCGGCCGTATAAGTGCGTAAATACGGCCTTATTTCGCGATATACGCGTGCAAATATTGCCCCTGATAATGATATATGGGCCCGTTTCGGTCGTGCCTGCAATAAGTCATATGTACTCGCCAAGACAAGTTGATTGATCTATATTGCATGAGTCTCAAATAATTGGTTAATTATTGTTAACATCGTTAAAGTGAAGTTATTCCAGGTATTTGGACCATTTAACCAATTGCACATTTTGAAGATTGAAAGACAAATGAAATTTGGTTGTATGTTTGACGTGTGACATTATGACGAAGTGCATCAGATCGGAAAGCGAGTTAATCAAATAATGGATTTGAGATCGCAGCTCATAGGCGCCCGTTTCCGAGTTAAGCGGTGTCGGCGTCGCCATCAAGTAACCACCCCGCTAAATTTAGCGAGAAATTGAATTGGTACTTATATCACATGACGTCAATTTTCCCTCTATATCTAGCAGTAAAACTAATTTTGTTCGTGTTTCCCCGCTAAATTGAGCGGGGAAACACGAACCGTTAGCTTACTGAAGATGCAAGACGCTACTTCGTCGTCCCGAATCCTTTTCCCTTCGAACGCCTGCGAAGCCGTTGCGCCCTACGCAGCATCTTTCAAAAACCTTTCTCGCAGCATCGTAACCATCCGCTTGCGAGCGTCTGCGATTCATCGTGTGTTGAAAGTGGTGTCTTTTATGTGCAACTCTTTCGTAAAAATATTTGAAATTTAAAAACGCGAACCTAAGAGTGTACTCATAATTTTAAATGTATTGGTAAAAAAATATATATACACATTTATTTATTTATTTATTTACTTGTGGACATCGTGCGCAAAAAAAAAAATAGTCGCGCTTATTTCTTTATTTTAAATTATGATCTGGGTTATACGGCGTAAAACATAGTATCTTCAAACTCGCATCATTTTCGGTCACTTTCGAGCTAGACAGTTTGGAAGTTCAGAAGTTGGACGTCAGAGAGCTCTATGTTCACTCGGTATTGACAGCAGGGTAGACGCTATGCATGTTTTAAGCCAATCGTGTCTCCGGTTAGGGTCACGTGACTACAGTCTAGAAGCTGGTGATGAAGCAGAACACAGCACCTGCCTGGAGCCCAAGGCCACACATAGCATTCACTGCACTATCAGCCTTGGGTACAAGTGACAAATCCGCACGTTGATTCCCCATAAGATAAGAGCTTTGTGCACTCCCGTTTTGGCCTGTCCTTCTCTACTTTTCTCTCTCTCCCTAAGCTGAAAGCGTGATAGATTGTGCGTGGTCACGTGGTTTTACGGATGCGGATCCATGCAGTTAGGTGTGGTCTGCGCCCGCGTGGGTGCTGCGAATTTCTGCTTCTGCAAGCGATTTCAAAGAAGCCATGAAGTTTTTGTGATGCGTTCGGTGCTCGTTTTTAAAAGTGACAGGTTGTGCTATATCGTGTTGATTCTTCACGGACACCTTCCTTCTCGTTTTTGTGTTTGAGTGGTGATTCCGTCGTGGCCGTGTCGACATCTATCTGGGATTACCTTTCAAGTCCCGTCTCGTCAACGTAAGTGCGCTGCAACCTACTTCGCGACAATAGATCGTTTTCCTAAAGGTACTCTTCTAGATTATTTCTAGAATTAGGCTGTGTCTATCTCCTGGCCAGCTATTCTCCAGCCGGGAGAATAATTGTGCAGAATGTTTCGGCATTGGTGCGATTGCGCTACAAGCAGAAAGTTCCGATATGCCGCCGACAAAGTTTTGACGTGTCGCCAAGAAAGACAACAACAAAGAATCTTAATTGCGCGTTCTAAAATTTGACGCGCGGCTTTACGAGTCGCTTGTAAAAAGATTGTTACGATTTTGCGAAATACTGGTAAACAACGCTAGGTTACCGTCATAATCTAAACCCTGAGATAAGGATAAATCAAATAACGTACAACTCTCATTGACTCAGGGTTTCATATTATGATGTTTCCTAACCGGCTTGCCTACATACCTTTGCTCCTTGCAAAGGTTACCGTCTCGCAGACGGCACAAACCGATCCCCTGACGGCCGGGCTCGCGGCGCGACAATCGCTCGAAGCGGGGAAACGGCGTTATGTGACAAAGGACATCTACACCACGAATGGGCAAAAGCCGATGCATAGGCGTGCGCGAACGTAAACAACGGTAGAAAAGTGGAGTTGCTCGCCGCTATGAGATGCGTGCCGCAAACTCGGTAATCCGCGGGCGTATCCCTCTCCTGCCGCTCATACTTTCTCTAACTTGAGGGACACTATCTCGCGGTTCATGCCGACGAAACGATCGGACGATCGTCGCTACAGCCGAGCGCGGCACAGTTTACCATTGCTCTCGCTATGCAGGGTCGAAGAGTCAACCACCAGCATGGTGGATACCGGTGTTCGATGTCATGATGTGACGTACGTGCAATGCCTAAATACCGGGTGTTATTTTTTTTTTTATTCTTGCAGATTTGTTTTAAAAGGAGCCGTGAAAACTACACTTATGCGGTTTGTGCGAGTGAGTTATACGCCCAGGGGGACAATCGTAGTTTTCTAATCTTTGCGATAAGTCGACTAATTAATTAAAATTCACTAATTTACTTTTAATTAGTGGAAATACACGTATGGTTTCAATTATAAACTTGCTGAGCGTCGTCCAAAACCCATAAATCAGTAATTTTTAGAAAGACTTAGAGCGCGTGTGAAGCGCAGTAGTGCGCTGAAGTTACCACTCGTGGACCAGGTACAAGGCTGTGGCTAGATAAGAGGCGGAAAAATTGCGCGGGCGCCTGACTGACACCACTAGCTTTGTACCTGCTCCACAAGTGGTAACTTTCTCACGCGCTGAAAGTCTTTCTGAAAATGACTGATTTAAGGATTTTGGACGACGTTCAGCAAGTTTTTCTAATTGGAACCATGTGTCTATTTTCACTAATTTAAGAAACAAGTGGTGAATTTCAAATCATTAGCCGACTTATTGCAAAGATTAGCCACCCACATAATGTCCCCCTGGGCGTATAACTCACTAGCACAAACCGCATAAGTGTAGGTTTCATGGATTTTTTAAAAACAAATCTACAAGAATAAAAAAAAAACCTGTATATCAGGGTTATCAGGGTCCTGATATCTCCATAACAAGACCCTGATACGGTTATATAAAAAATTGGGCAGATCTGGCTTAATAAGGCTTATATAAACTGATTTACTTGATATCGCCAGATCTGCCCAATTTTTTATATAACCGTATCTATTTTTTTTTATATAAGTTCAGATATGCCATTTTCGTAAGGGACGTATTTAGTTACTTTTTGAGCGAGTAACGAGTAACGGTATTTAGTTACTTTTTGGGGTAACGTGTACATGTCTGGTTGTGAGTTTAGCGCTGTCCTGTCTAGTTCATGTCCGTGTCTGTCTCCTGCGCTTTATAATTTCAGCGTGTTCGGTGCCGTCAGGCTGCTGCATATTCATAATCGTTCTAAGAAAGCGTGGCTGAACGATACGAATTTGTCTGTAGCCTATTGTAGCCAATAATTTTATTAACTTTTCAGGAAAGCGAGGGAGACTTTGAGAAGGTTCTCGTAAGTGAAACAGCATTTTATATGAGTTGTTTTAATTGAATTCAACCGAACTTGTCGGGGGAAAACCCAAAGCTCAGTTCGATATTTTCTCACATTTCGTTCTTGTTTACAAACTGTAGACTTCACGAACACAGCTCATATGCTTGACGTAACAGTGACAAACACGAATAAACTTAAACTCTTTTTCTTTTTCAAAATTGCAATCTTGTTTTTTAGAACGATTTTGCGTTACATTCGGCATTCCCTAGCAAACGAACCGTTAAATACTATATGAAACAACTATCAGAATGTAACAATAATTATGACCTATATTTGTCGCGTCGTTTTTTTATCTTATGAAAATGTTTTGTGCGGCTACATATCTGCTGAATACATATTGAAATATTTCATAGTAATATCTAACCGTCAGTGTGGGATAATAACTTAAGGCATAAAACAAATTTTGGCGGTGTTTTTATTTTTAAGCGAATAGAAGACAAACTACGCAGAAATTCATACCTCCTTATTGTGTCAATAACCCAATACTATGTCAACTACGCAGAAATTCATGCCTCCTTATTGTGTCAATAACCCAATACTATGTCAACTACACAGAAATGCATACCTCCTTATTCTGTACATAACCCAATACTATGTCACTGCAACTGTAGGGGCGAGTAACACCCAATCAAGCCGTGGTGCATTCCCTTAAACCGAAAATTCGGATGTTTGTTGTAAGTACACCTCTTTTTTACTTTCCAGAATAATACTGTGACTGTTTCTCGTGTGTGGTGGGTGACCACAAGGTTATTTATTAGAACTGTTAGTAAATGTAACAAGCCCCATTACGACTATGACAAAATTTCAGGGTCTCGTTGCAGCTGAATCTTGTTTTCTTAAGCTTTTTAACAAAACATTTTTGGTTGTTTTATTCGAATTTTGCAATAGTTCTTCTGCAATTCTGTGAAGTAGACTTTGTTTCTTTCCATTTTTGTTTCATTTTTCGACGTATTTGAGCTTTAAAATATATTAAGTTAATCACGAGAGCATGCAAGAAAATTGTTATTTTTGCAACCGCTTTATGAACGTGAATTTTATGTATTATATTTGATCTCAACCTTCACGCAATAAAGTATCCCATTTCATAGATTCATTCTATACATGTGCATGCCAGCTATCTTCACGATTTCTATACGTAATTTAAATCGGCACTAGCCATCATGTACTAAAATCATAAACTCAAAATATTGTTAACAATTGAAAAATTGGCATCTATATTTTGATCTGTCGATCAAACCATGAAATGTAGAATTTAAATGTTGACAAAACGGTGGGTTTTCATTTAATTATTTTGTACACGCTGATTAATCACGTTACGTCATGTCACCCGACGAGCCACGAACGCCAGGTATGAACGCGATATCTGAGTTATGCTAGTTCTTAAAATTCTATTTTGCATCGAAAATCAACATGGTGTTTGAAAGATCCTTCGGCCCAGCCAATTTTTGTTTCTGGTATCTATTACGAATGTTTTGTCTCAATTTTTAAATTTGGTTTTAATTATATTATTTTTTTCTCTTTATATATATTGCTTTTTTATTAGAAGACTTACGTCCTCAATTTGTTTCCCAACTTACGTTCCACCGAACGTTCTTTTCGTGATGACCTCTTCTTATTTTATAATCAATGTCATTCAGCTCCTTGCAATGTGTTTAAATGATAAGCAAGCTAAGACAAAATTGTTGAAAAATAAACGGACTGTGGTGCATATTTCTCTTGCAGGTTTGCGTTGCAGATGAAACCATTAAGGCTTTAAATCTTCTGCGTTAAGATGGGAAACTACAGTGCAATAGGTCGTAGATATAACGATCTTGAAGTCCCCGCAGTTTGGTGATAATAAATAATTCCGATATCTGATTTGTCTCCTTTTTTAATTTATTTGTATGTCATTAGCTTGACGCACCATCTATCATCGATGTGATTTATGTTGGAAAGATAGCAAAAAATGTATCGCCTTGGTACAGCTGTCCTCGTTAACTTAAATAAATACCACTGACACAAGTCAGAACTATACTACGAATACTTGCTTATCGTGCTAAACTGAAGAGCACAGTTTTTATATGTTTGAAGACTATCGCCGAGCGACACGGCTCGCGCCAGTAACTTGGATTATTTAAAGAATCGCCTTAATCACCTACATTTCAGGGATGGCTACACTAAGCTCTTGCGAACCGTAAACAGCATGCCTATGACGCCAATTCCAATAAGGTTAACGAAGTGCCTTCTCAATATCGTTTCTAAGAGGCAGACAGGACTTTCTAACAGGCAGACAAGACGAGTGAGTGTGAGCACTTTTCCCGACCTCTTTCTGTGCTGCCTACTTATATTTGTTGTGTTATGGGCAGGTGGGATCTCTCTTCCTTTTCACTGATTCCTACCAGGCAGACTTCCGAGTAATTGCTGAAGCTTAGCTAAGCGCTCGGGTTGCAGATAGTGAATTCCGCACCAGCACATAACATTTACACGTTATGAAATAGATACTGAGGGCACAAGAGACGTGAAAGACGTGCCACGAGTCGTAGGCCTTTTCAATGTCGATCGAGGTGATCGTGACGTAAGGCAAGAGAAAGAGACACGTTGGTGGCAGTTTTAAGGAGTCTAGCATTCTTTTTATTATTATTGTAATTGCCTGGAAAGTTAAGTCTGGATGGTTCAGTGTAATTTTTAATAACAACCTACATAGTGTTGATCTGTGCTGACATCTCCTAAACACCCATCGCACTTTCGCTAATCCTTTTACCATTGATATCATTCTAACATGACAACCATCACCCCCGATAGTACTCTTGTACAGTTTTAATACCCTTTTCTTAATGTGGAGATTGACACCATTGTATAGCACACCCTTTTTCGCAGTGACCGGCATTCATCCACACATCCGTTCTTTCAGCTCCCCCCAAGTGCCTGTAGGTGTGGGGACCCAGCAAGGTTGTAATCGCTCCTACAGATATTATTAGCATTATCCTGTTCTGACGGAACTGCAACAATACTTAAAAAACAAGCGAGCTGGTGGTGATTCATGGTAATAAAAACCCGAGATTTTGTTACAGACATAGGTCGGCATTTTAAGCTGTCCTCACTCAAACTCATGATCACCATTTTTTCCTCAATCGGAACTCACGCCCGCTCACGATCACGATTTATTCAAAATAGGGTCATCACCCGGACTCATCCTCGCGGTTCAACACAAAACCAAAACTCACTCGCCGTCATCATCACGGTCGTCACGCTCACAGATCATCACGGTCATCACGCTCACAGGTCATCACGAATCCATCAGACTCACAGGTCATCAGACTCACAGGTCATCACACTCACAGGTCCTCACGGTCCTCAGACTCACAGGTCATCACACTCACAGGTCCTCACGGTCCTCACACTCACAGGTCATCACGCTCATCACACTCACAGGTCATCACGGTCCTCACGGCACTCACACTCACGGCTCCTCACGGTCCTCACGCTCACAGGTCATCATGATCATCACACTCACAGGTCCTCACGGTCATCACACTCACAGGTCATCACGGTCCTCACACTCACAGCTCCCCGCGGTCCTCACACTCACACAGGTCTTCACGCTCATCACACTCACAGGTCCTCACACTCACATTTCATCATGCTACAGGTTGCTTTCTTTGTGTTTTTCTTTTGTTTCTCGCGAGCCGTTGGTTTGTCTTCGCGAGAGTCGTGCGGCGGGGAAACTACCCCAAAACAGTGAACTTCTGAACCGCTTATCCAATTTAAAAGAAATGTACTATGTTTATGTTTATGCTCCGCACATTTCTACCAAATTTCGTTAACCTGGAATAATTACGAAAGAAACTAAATGCAAGCTGACGAAAGTGAGTGTGTTGAACTTTCGCTGCATGCTCACAAGTGCGGCGGTAAAACACAAACGCGCCTTCCAACAGGTGACATACATCGTCGCAGTGATTAGAGTATCGCCTCGCTGTGCATACCTCGCTCATTTGTACACAAATAAACGATTACTACATATATCACCCCTCGTTTTCTTTTTGTTTTTTGTGCCACCCACACGTACTTTTACGGAAGTTTATGCAGCATATAGATATGGTACACATATGCATCGACCAATTTTTTTTTCGGTTTTGGGAGGGCGATAATATTAGGTAGGGTGGTTTCACGTGACGTACCTCTGGTTTGAAATCTCACCATAATCCCTGTTGGCAGTGGTGTCCGTCAGTCGTATGCTATTCTATGAGCAGAGGCTGCGGAGGCCGAGTTTTCCTTCTCACTCGAGTTGCTTCTGCTTTTGTTGATCGACCGTGCTTGCCGGAGTAGGGCTGCGATTTAAGGAATCATCGGCCGGCATTGTTTTTCAGTCATCTCGGCCTTTATCAAATACTGTCAGCATTTATTATCTTGATACGTGCAGCCGTCCTTGGATTGATTTCGTTTGGATTGGTATGGCATGGCTTTGCTTGGTTTGGTTTGGAGTGGTTTGGGGGTTTGGGGTCGTCCCCGTGTGTCTGTCGCGTTCTCGATCACTTAGGGCGCGCCAGCTTTCATGTGGGAAGCCGCGTCATTCTTGGCGCGCAGTTCTATAATGGGCAATCAGTTCGTCGAACAATGTTTCATAGACAGATCGTTTCATCACACTGCGATGTTTCATCGGCAGATTGTTTCTTCGACATTTGTTTCATCGATGTGTGATCCGCAGATCGTTTGTTCGACATTTGATGCTCGACAAAACTTGTTACATTTCGTCGACACTTTTTTTTACTCGGACGTCTAGACGACATTTCTCTCATACTCTCGCGCTCTTTTAGGGCGAAGCTCCTTAAGGCGTGGGTCTGTCCCTCCTAGTTGTGGGTATGTAGCCACTTCGAGGTTTAGTTTATGAATGGCTCAAGAGATGGCGTGTTCCGGAATTAACTTTATGTAGAGATGACAGATGGCGCTTAGCTCATGTTATAAAAGGCACTCGCTCTTGGCGCTGCTCGTAGTTTAGCTGGATGGAGGCAGTAGACAAGGCTGCGGAGCGGAGAGCGCGCAAGGCGGCGGCAGCGCGCGCTCGCAGACAGAATCCAGCCGTGCGAGAGCGAGAGGCCGAAGCATGTCGTCAGGCTGCGCGTCGACGCCGCCAAGATCCGGCCGTGCGAGAGCGGGAAGCCGAATCGCGTCGTCAGTCTGCTCGGCGCGACCCCATCCATCTTCTCTAAATAATAAAACTTGATTTGTATACACACACACACAGTGTTTCTCACGTCTTTACATGGCGATGAGTGGGCGAATTAACGGAAGAATCGCTGGTTTACCGACGATTCACTCCGGAGCTTCGCCCACTCATCATCATTCACTCGGACGTCTAGACGACATTTGTCTCTCGTGACTCTTTTTCATCGACGCGGCGCTGGCTTCTTGACGTCTCGCGTTCTTCGCGTGTTCGCAGCGCACTACGGTGTCCGCTACGGACAGGGCGCAGGTGGCGCAAGCGCTAATGCTCCTCACTCTTTGTACGCAACTGCAGTGCTCTGTGCGCTTACGTTGGTGGAGTGGTGCGTGCGGCGTGGCGGCCTTTTGGATACGTTTGGCCGTTTGGGCACGTGCTCGGCCTGTCTAACAGATATTTGTTTACGTAAGGAGCGCGGCCCTATGAAGCTGAGGCTCGGCGCTCGGCAGCCAGACGGCCAGACGCATATCTTTGCTTTCAGTCGTGCTCTTGGCTGCGTGCATACTCGAAGCTCGCGAGATGCTGAATCGTTACAAACTTTTTCTAAAAGGGGTGTTTCTCAGCGCAGTGGTGGCCTAGTATACCTAAGGCTCATTTTTGTAGAATGACGTGAGGCTTATTTTGTGCCCAGTAATGAACGCGAAATACAAAACTGACGTTTTGCATTCTCGTCTTCAAGTGTTCCGAAAAAGGTATAGACGTATAGGTTAACCTGTCGGTTTCAGTAGCCTTTAAGAGTTGATGAACGAGGTATTTACATTGTTGTAGCTTGTAGAGTCGGAGTTGGCGGAGATCTGTCGTCTATGTCGTCTTCTTTGCCATTGGACAGCTGACCGATTCTACGTGCTCGAGCTCTCGCCTGAAAGCGTAATCCTAATTATATAGTATTCAACAGTGCTCATTCGTGTATACTGTAGTGAACATTTCAGGTCCGACTAAGCTGTATCAATGGTTTATTGCTATCAGCCAGAAAACGCTGTATCTGTAGACACCCTTCCGACAAGAGAAAGAAAACGAGAGCTCGCC
>JAZHYW010020473.1:0-30586 GCA_037355805.1 Ixodes ricinus
CCTGGCCTTCTGCGTGGAAGGCAAGCGCGATAACCGCTATGCCACGGGCGCGCTGCCTGCTTGGTCAGCTGCGCCCGCGGCACCTTGGCAAAGCCCACTCATGAGTGCAATCGCTCACATCACTCACACTCACCGATCAAGCATTAGATAAGGGTAATTAAACATTTCGAGAAAAAAAAACCGAGACTGGGACAATAAGTCTCAGCTGTTTTTTTATGTTTAACCACCACCAGCTCGGTTTAGCCCTTACCTTTTGTTTAGATAAGGGTGAGTAGTTTGCGAATCTCAAACCTTATGAGTTTGAGGCTGAGTGAGAGATCTGAGTTCGGTAAGTTTATGAGTTTATGATTTCATAAGCTCGGAAATTTCATGCGTTTGGTGAGTTCATGCGTTCGGTGAGTTCATGATTTCGGTGACGGGCATGGGTTCGTTGAGTATATCAGTTCGGTGAAGGGTGTGAGTTTATGAGGTCGGTGAGTCATTGGTTCGGCGAGGAGCGTGAGTTGGTTGGTTCGGTGACTTCAGAAGTTCATGAGAAGCGTTAGTTTATGAAATCAGTGAGTTCATGACTTTGGCGAGGCATGTGGACCCTGAAGGGACACAGTTTCGATTATGGTTCTCGGGGTGACGTCACGGAAGGGCAAGTCATGGGACTTCTTCGCACATTGCCGGGAAGTCGAGTCGACGCTCGCTTCGCGATGGCGCTATTAGCTCGTGCGGCTGGTTCTCTAGGAGTGATGGGAAAGGAGGAAGAAGTGACGATGCATTTATTTGCACTCTTCGGCCCCTTCTCGCTGCACGGCGGGTTGGCGCGGTATTTAGCCGCTGGTCGCTGCTTCGTGGCGGGCTGACGAAAGCGGGGCCAGGGCTCGCCCGCTCGATCTATGCCGTTGCCAAGTAGACTGCGAGGCACCGTGAAGTCGAGGTCCTCATTGTCCGTCCCCCTTCTCTGTGTATCTTCCTCATGTTTAATTACTGTTACCAACACGCCTCGTTTTGTACTTAGCACCAATATACGCGAGGCGTTTTGTTGTTTCGTGAAGCAGGGAATCAGGGCGTTACGCCGGTACGCCTGAAGGCAGAAGTTGCTTTCTCGACTGTGCTCGTCTTAGGCAACGGTCGCTAATCCTGAAGCCAATATTAAAATGAAAGCTGACTGACAATTCTCTCGATTTTCCTGTAAAATATATTGTTCAAGTTGTAACCTAAAGTTCTGTAAACAACTTTAGACATATATGTCTCCGTGCTCGAAGTACGCCTGATAAGCTGGACTTGTTCATAATCGAGTTCAAAGGCTGGTAAATTTATTTGGTAGCACATAAAAGTGAATTCGATTGTTGAATTTCAGTGATCCATAGCAGACAATAAGTTTATAGACGACATTCAAATAAATAAGAAAGAATTTTTTTCACTTTCGCTAACACTGGTGCTAACAAATTCTTGGTGTTCCTAACCTGCTATCCCGTACCCTGTTAGTCCTGCAAGAGGGGACCATTGTGGAGCGTCGGAATACCAGTTGCACCCGAAAACGCTTCGCTTGCTGAAGAAAGGATCTTCTTTCTAGCTCCAACGGTAAACGATTTCTATATCTTGTTATTTATCAACCGGTCAGCTTACGCCGAGTACATATACGATCATTTACGAGAAGCGCTTTTTTCCTTTTAGCAATGATATATTTATACAAGGAAAAAACAAAATTCAATCTTAAGTAATTAAAAAATACTCCATACGCGTGCAGGCACGTGCCAGTGCAGAGCAACCTTCCTCACCCACAAAGATTAAGCGCATCAATTTTTTTATTTAACAAAACACATTTTGAAGAATCGTACACCAAATGGTGTGATCGCATCCATGCTCCTCCTCAAATATCGTGTCGCTACCTAAATTAGGCTTTTTAGTAGTTAGCGGCGAAGTAATCTAACTATTCAAGGTAGAAGAATTTGCATGTTTACCACTAGGTCGTAGTTTCTTTATACATATTAGTGAACACAAATTAACAATTAACATCCACCACAAACTAATAAGTGTGTTTATTAGAAAGACGCAACTTTGTACAGGTCCTTTGTCAATATTTGCATTCAACATAGCGACAAGTTTGAGCACAAGAAGACATTGTTTGAGCAACAAAAATCACGAAGGCATCTAACACCACTATTGATTTTAGGTCAGGATCCACAAAGTATAACGTTTCACAAGGCACAGATTCGGTAGATTAGAACCCTCCGGGTTGAATTGGTATGTGCGGTGCCACAATAAACGACAGACGCAGAAAAAGAACTTATACGAGGGGCGTTCATAAAGTTCGTATTATCGGCACAAAAAAATAAAGAAAACGGAACAAAACAGGCATCAACATGAGCGCGCGTCCCTCTAGTTTCCGCACAGTATAAACATCGCATGCTATAGTAGCTTGGAACGCCGCTACAGAGACGAAACAAAAATGGCACCGCCCGTCGGTGCCAAGCACATGGAGTGATCCGTTTTTTTTTTTCATTTGAAGGGAAGCAGTGCCTAGGATATTCATTCCAATCTGGAAGCGTTGTTCGGGGATAACGCCCCAGTTTACGACACGTTTGGTTAAATGGCACAGACGCTTCTAGTGTGGCCAAATAAGAAGAACGGATTTCAAGGACGGCGACCAAGTGATTGCTGAAGTGGAGAGATTCCTGAACACTGAAGATGAAGAGTCTATGACAATGGCCTGCGGAATATGATGCATCTCTGGAAAAGTGGGTAACTTTTGGTGGCGAACATGTAAAGAAAGTCTCAACTCCTACTCGAGTTTGATTGCTGAATCTCTTTTCCTTCGTGACAATAATAAGAACTCTATGAACGCCCCTCGTATAGTGGTAGGGGCTATTAGGTTCTTGAAACGTTGATTCTTCCAAGAAAAATATTCACCAGGCAGTTATTTTAGGCGAAATAATTTGTGTGAACGATGATAAATATAAAGGCTGACCGTTCTGAAAGATTTCAACCCGTCAATGAATAGCCGAGCTAACCTTCTCTCCACAAGGAAAACATTTTCGATATTTATGCTGATACAAAATACATACCCACGGTGGTCCATGAATAAATAAAAATAAGTCCCACCTTAATAAACAGCACTGCAGACGCTCGCACCATACTAGCTCGAAGTTGTCGAGAATGTTTAAAACGAACAGCTCACACCTTAATGAATATACCTCAGGAGACTCGCGATGAAGCACCCTTAGTATCCTAACAAACCGCGCTTTCTCAAGCACGTGGTAAGGGCGCGGAAGCAGTCGAAGCGAAACAAGCAAAACTGTAAAACTTTTATTCACTTGGCGACGTGACCACTTGAGCTAAAGTGGCGAAGCACAGCAGCGACCGTGGTGGGATTGCGAATGCCGCGCAACCCGCGTACAACAAAAGCGAGTTTGTGAGTTTGGTGAGAGGCATGAGTTCGGTGAGCTTATGAGTTCGATGAGGGCGTGAGTTCGTGCTTTCGTTCGTTCATGAGTTCGGTGAGGGGCGTGAGTGTGGGAGTTCCGTGAGCGTGGTAACTTTCCTGACTTCATAAGTTCGCAAGTATTTGAAGGTAAGTGCGGCGGTGACGCTTGAGCGTGAGTAAATTTTTAACTTTATTTTTATTCTCAACTGGGTGTGAGTGGGTTCGAGCGAAAAGTGCCGAGCAGAGCAGACCTTTGCACCAGCATTCCTGGGTACAAGTGGCCAAAAAGCGAAATTACCGCCTCGCGTCAATAGTAGAAAAGAAAGAGTGTGGTTCGATCTGGCAAAAACAAAACACTGTGCTGCTCCCATTTGTGGGGATTCCTGTGATCTCCTTTCCCCGATGGCTGCGATAACGGCCGCAGGTCGGAACACTCGGCCGCCTTCGTCGTGAGCTCCGACCTGTTCGTGCAGCAGAGGGTCCCCTGTTTTGAAGGGCCCTCCCCTCACTCGCTCTCGGGGTACCTCTCCATTCCTCGCTCGGATGCGGATCACTGTTGACAAGCGAAGAGGTTTCGCCTCTACTTTTCCCGCTTTCGGGAGGGGGACTCATCCGGTAACCGCGAAAGAGATAGGACGTATATCGGCGATTTCTCCAATGCTTGCCCGATCTTGGCTCCCCGGAACCCCGCTCGCAGACGCGCATGCATGGTGGTTTGTTTCTATCCGCCCTTTCAAAGTCCCCGTATCAATTTACCTCGGCTTCCAGAAGACGGGCTAGCAGCAGACTGCTATATGTTTTTGGCAACTTATAGTAAACGCACTCCTCTGATTACTATAAAATCGGGTATTGTAGGCAACTTCTGTTTTAGCTGCCTGCGCAAAGGATTCAGAACTCGGCGCTTTTCCTAGAAGCTCCCTCCCCGGTGCCCACGGTAAGCTAACTCAATTAGTTTGCTTCGTATGTGGACGTGTTTCGAATGGAGGGGCCCCTTTTAATGGTTTCTCTTCCCGGTGTCGAAGCGGGGTCACTCTGGTATGTAGTCCCGTGACCGTTTGTTGGGTCCGCTCTCCCTGGGAAGCGCCTTCCTGTCACCGTTGACAAACTGGCCACATTTTTTGTGGCTTTGTTATTTGCTCCTGCCCGTTTCTGCCGCCTTTGCGGCCGGACAGGCGAGCGTCGGTTGCGCGCGCCTCCTCGTTTGGAAGCTGCGGCGAACTTTCTTCCTTTGGGGAGGGCTGCGGCCGGCTTTGGGTGTATCGTCTACTGGCATTATGACTTCGCAGGTCTGCTCTGAGGTCGTCCACCCTCTTTCACGCCAACCCACTGCGGCCGAGATGGCGCCGAACCCCCTAGGCGGCGCGTCTGGGACTTCCCCAGCTGGTCTCCACTGGTGGGCGGCGGTCGTTGGCCTTTTTGGCGCTGCCGCCCTTCACGACCGCCTCACCGCCCTCCACTGCAGCCAGTTCGTACCACGACACATGGGTCCAGCTGCAGTAGCACGGTACCTGTGATGCCCTGCGGGGCTGTGGCGGCGACTGTCAAGTGCTTGGGACTTGAACTTTCCTTTCCTTCGGCCCGGTGCGTGAGCTGTTTACGGCGGACACTGTGAGGACGCGCGCTGGGTGTCGCATAAATTTGTTTTGGGGTGCGCATAGAGATCATAGTTATATTTTGTTTATGAGAGCAGGTGGGTCTCACTTATTCTTTATTGAGACTCACGTACCGTTTTAAGGAGGGGGGGATGTGGGGATTCCTCTGATCTTCCTTTCCCAATGGCTGCGATAACGGCCGCGGGTCGAAACGCTCGACCGGCTTCTGCCGTGAGCTCCGACCTGTTCGTGAAGCGGAGGGTCTCTATCTTGGAGGACCCTCCCCTCATTCTTTCTCGGGGGGACCTCTTTCCGTTCCCCCGCTCGGATGCGGATCACTGTTGTTGACAGGCGAGGATGTTTCGCCTCTACTTTTCCGCTTTCGGGAGGGGGTCTCGTCCGGTGAACGCGAAAGGAAATAGGACGTGTATCGGCGGTGCGGGGGCATTTTGGATAGGGTCATAGTAGTCCATCTTTAGAGTACACACTAAAAAGGGGATGTAGCCCTTACACCCCTTGTCACATATACTGACACCCTAAATTTCAGTTCGACGTATACCGCACTGACGTTCAACTAACGCGTACCAACTTTCTAGAGCAGCTTGATAGCCGTGTTGTACAACTTTTTAAAGTAGTTTAAGTAACTGTAACTAACTGTAAAAAAAAATTATCGTCTTTTTGGGCCCTACTGCGAAACCTCAGTGTTTCTTTCTGTACTCTTTGATGCGTACTTAAGCTGTTTATTATCTTATATCGCACCGTCATCAAGCCTCTTGTAAAACTTGGGGCCGTCAACTTGATGTCAATGCGCTGTGCGGGGAGCTGAAGTTTTGGGGTGTCGTATTTGTGACAAGGGGTGTAGGGCTACATCTCTTTTTTAGAGTGTATGTTCATAAATCCTCTTGGACTCTGTCCTTACTCTGGTACGTGTGTCTTCTCTTCCGCTATATTCGAGAGGGTAAGACAAGGTAGTCGCTTATTGGAATGGACGGAGGTATCTATCGAACTGACCCGCGGTGATGTCGAACTAAACATCGTCTATATTTTGCCTTCGGAGATGTCGGGATCGCGCTACTAGGTTTGACGGCTCCTTTGAGATCGCCGCCGCTGTTGATGTAACTCTTTTGTTACTGTATCGGTACCTGTGTTGGTAGCAAAACCCTACACATTACAATGCAAGAATGCGCTGTGTCTCTGGGATTCACCACCGTCGTTCGAAGAAAGCGTAATAATAAAAAACCCACTCATTTCATAGCCTACCCTACATTCTTGAGTTTTGAGTGTTTTTAACCGCTCGTAATGTTGCACAACGGGGTTATTTTCAAAGATGAACAGGACTGGCATATCACCAATAGAAGTTAGCAATGAATAAAATATTAGCGTCATCGGAATGCTGCCAAAACTTGAACACACACTAAATTACATTCCAGTGTTATTTTGCTTAAATATGTCGCTTATGTTTAAGTACCTTCTATCGAGCACAGGATTGAGTCTTAAATATAGATTACCTTAACATCGGTCATTGGTAAAAAAATACTGTAACTAACGCAATTGCACATTTACAATAATAAAAATTATACATACCATCCGATATAAAAAATAACAAAAGTGACCTATGCTATATTTCACGGAAGTTAAAAAATGCATGCGCGTTTTTCTTTAAGAATGTGCAGGAACACTGCGAATGTAGACTGGTTGCTATCTGCTTCAATGTGAATCTTGACGTCGACTAGATACCCCCCCCCCTCTCGTGCCAGTTTAACCTCTGTAGTACCTTCTGGTCATAACTCACCCGAAGACGGTGCGATGTTTTTGAGGAACTGAATCTCAACACTTTAACAACAATGATGAATCTGACGCTTAAACTCCGCCGATTTTTCGGTAGCTTTGATTCGGCTGGAAATTCGCAGACCGCATCAAAAAACCCTTCTCAACTGATAACCAAAATATTGTATAAAAATAAAATTTTTCGTTAAGGTTTTGAATTTTTGAATTACGCCGGCCGCGAGGTTTCCAGGAGGCGACTCTCTACCGGCAACAATGAAAAATCCCTACTTTTCCCTACCCGCGTACGTCACGGGTGGGCAGGCGGACGAGCGACTCGGGGCAGCCGCGAAGTGGCTTTCCGGGCGCCAGCGATCGAGATTATTTTTTCGCGGCTTCAAGGTTGAAAGTTCCTTTGCAATATGGGTAGCAATTTGTTCTCCGTGACAGAGTGTAGAAACAGTGCCGGGAAGAAGCTTTACCCTTGTCTTCATGGGAGAAAAAAAGCGTTCCCGGAAGCAATGGAGGCCGGCCACGTCAAGGTGCTTTTGCGCGAGCTGTGTGCCGAGAGAACTAGTGTCACGTGAAACATTTTCACTGTTGCTCGGAATAGTTTATAGCCGCGTGCTGCGAGTTGAGTATCCTTCAGCAGCTGGAACAGTTTCAAGAGAGGCAAGCGCAAACTCAGCCGGCTGTGACCACCACGAAACCCGTCCAAAGAAGAGCGCTAATAATATCGAGAAAAATAGTACACAATATAGCACTATAGTCGACATTTTGGACAGTCATATTTGTGATTCACAAACGGTTCAATGATTTTTTTTTAGATTTTTTATAAACACTGTCTGTTTCAGACGTTGAATCTAGCTCGGGCTACTCTCGGAGTTCCACTCGCGCGGCCGATATGTTGAAGACGAAAAGTGAAACGTCTAAACAAAGTTCAAGACTTAATTTGGACACGACTTTCGACATATTGCTATTCCTGTCTGCTCTTGCAGAGGTTTATGAAGCAGGTGTCGAGCTCCATTAATATACGATAGAGCCTTTGCCTGGTTTGTCAAATGGTTGGCGTGCAATATTCTCTGCAGAAGAAGGGATAATCTATTGCGGAAAAAATTTTATATAGGGCTGGAGAGTTTTTTAAAACCATGAAAATATTAATGTCGTTGAGGGGAGTCATGCAAATTTACAGCCGATGGAAATCTGTAGCTAAATAAAAACTTAATTAAAAAATATCTTATATAGAATTACCCCTTCCCATGTGCTCTCTGGATGGGTGTTCGAACGCGTTGCATTCTACTCCAAAAGTTTTAAAAAAAGATAAATACGGGTACACATTTTCTTTAGTAACTTTTGTTAACTTAATTATTTTGAATTAAAAGTTTTTATGTATTTCTGTACCTTACGCACTATTGTACCTTCAAGCAAATATTCTTTATTTGACGATGAACATTGTATTTGTGCATTTTATACGCATTCCATTGCATCTTGATGTTTGGGTTGCGGAGCAGTTTTATTTTTTATTGTCATTTTAACACTATTTTCATGACCAGTAACCTGGTGATGAAGCCATCTGATCTACATAAATGCAGTTAATTCCATTCTATACATATCATTATTTATGAGAATCACAGTGTACATGTGTTAGGTCCCAGCCCAGCAGACACATGTTCGTCGCTTTGGAAGGCGAGCAAAGTACGCGCCATATGCACGAACGCTGAAAATGGCATCGACCAGAAGCGCTTTTCAGAAATAGTTTGTAGATCTTTTGCTAAATTACTTAAGCACCATGGAGCATGCTCATGCTATAAAAGTGGTTACACGTGGTGGCGCCTGCAACAGTAACTTTTCTAAGAAAATCTGAAACAAAATGGCACGTTCCTTCAGGTTATACGAGCGTGTGGGGCACCTGTACCCACATTCCGAGCATTTTCTGTGGTGCTTTGGCAATTCGTAAAAAATGTATTGCGCGACTCTTCGACCTTTCTTCGCCAGCCATCTTTTAATAAAAAAGAGAACGGATTTACTAGCGATATCACGAAACTAGCGAGCCGCGGCTTGAGCGTACCGAGTTGCAAAAACTGGTTTTAACAAAATTCCCATTGCTGCCGATTTTTTTCTTCTTTTTTATAGTTCAGCACGTAGGCCAAGGTCATACTTTGTGCGAATAAAGATTATTATCAACTTCAAATAGCACTTGAACGCCCAGGTTTTCCGCTGTTAGATGCGTGAAATGCGGGCGCGAGCGTACCCGATGGCCGGCCGCGCGCCTCGCTGCCCACCCGTGACGTCACGCTTGGGTGGCGGGGACAGCTGGGGAAAAACTAGGGAGAACGAAGCTTCGGCTTCGGTAGCAAATAAAATATCTCACTTTTAATTAACTAGAGTGAATCTGGGCGAACGAGATAGCATTTCGGAATCAGGAAGTCATCCGCATTCAGATGATGCCTTTGGATTAGGTAGCTCGAAAAATCGGCGGAGTTCACCTTTAAGTGCTGCAGCCGCGAATCTTCCGGTTAAATTGAATTTGGCAGTTCCTGCCCTACATTTCGGCGGTAAGGGCTGCCCAGAGCACAGCGCAGAGTCGGATCAGAGTCCTTGTAGACATTCCACTGTACTAACCGACAGTGTTTCGGTGGGGCCCTGACCGGCTTCCGGATGGTTATGGCATAAGGCATCCCGCAGAACAGCGAGATGCTTTATGCCAAGAGCTAAGCCTGCCTTTTCTGTTCTAGGCGACGATCGTCGGTAAACGGTTTCAAGGCTGATTCCCCACGAACGCAGCCCTTCGGCTTTGCGCAGCAGCGCCTAGCGCAGGAGGGACAGGCTAGGGAGCCTTCATGTGCGCTTTGCTAGGGTGATGCCACCTTTGTAATACCACTCGCCGACAAACCAGCGCCATTTTGGTTCTCGGCGATAATCCGTGGGGCTTATAACCCTCCCGGAAACAAGCACCTTATCTCACAAGTTCGGAGCAGCGGTGTGGAACCCGCGGAGAGAGGATTAGCATTTTCCCCCTCGGATCGGAGGACCGATGGACACAAAGGCCACTTTCCGGCGCACGGGGTAACAATGAGGAACAAAATGGCGGTGGAAGAGGGTCTGGGAAAGGGAAGCAGGCAGTTGGAATCACTCTATGCGAAGCGCACATGAAGGCACTCTAGGACAGGCTACAAGATCGCCCGCTCCTCAGTGTTGCGAATGGCCCCAGGAAACGACCTTCCGTAACTAATCCGACCGGCGCCGGTGAACGCCTCGAGTATCGTCGCCACGTGGCTCCGGTCGGCTGTGCCCGGAAACGAAGCGAAGGAAGGGGGATGATCGAGTTCGGACCGGCGCGTCCCTGCTTCCGGCCCCTCCCCTTGCTGCTTCGGTCTCGCCTCGAAGCACGGCGCCATCGACAGCATTGGGACGCCCTGGACAAAGGAGGGGGGGAGAAGGGGGAGGGGGGCTTGGCGCCCTTTCTCCAGCCTAAAGCGCTAGTGGGATTACCCCCTTAGTGCGCGGAGACCAAGGATCTGCACCTGGGGGTAG
Organism: Ixodes ricinus; assembly: GCA_037355805.1. Classification (NCBI taxonomy): domain Eukaryota; kingdom Metazoa; phylum Arthropoda; class Arachnida; order Ixodida; family Ixodidae; genus Ixodes; species Ixodes ricinus. The sequence continues at coordinate 10,306 of JAZHYW010020473.1, forward strand.
TTATATGTTTGCCCCATCCGGACTTCGACGGCGCCGGTGACCGACCAAGGACGTCTCAGCCCACGGAGTGCGTGACGCGTGTGGCAGTGTGTGAGGAGAGGGAAGGGGCGTGCCTGAACGTAACGAACACTGACCACGCCGTTTCGGTCAAGGCAGGGACGAAGGGATTCCCTACTAGGGATGTGGGGAAAAGTGACGTTAGAAAAAGCAGCAGCAGGCGGCCGCTACTTTGTGGGAGGAGAGAAGTGGCCGAGTAGGCTAAAGGTGTCCAAACAGGATACTACAACACTCAACGACTCCTGCAAATCGTTGCCGCGCTGCGCTTCCGCCCGTCGGGGGGGGGCTTTTCCCACTGTCAAATCTGCCGGGGGGACACTTCCCCCCGTCAAATCTCCCCCTCGCTTCCTCCACGGCGGCCTTGCTCTGTCCATCACGTGGGTCCGGGGAGGCACACCTCACACGCTCTCTTGGCTGTCCGGTCAGACTCGCTCCGCGACCTGCCGCCGCTGTGGAAGTCCCGAAAATGGGACGGAGACTCGAGGGTGAGGGGGCAAGCCAGGCGAGCCCGCGTCGGGTCCAAGGTCGTGTCATCGTCCAGCAGTTCTGAGGATTCGATCGGATTCCCGCGGCTCTTGTTCCTAACGTGGCCTCGTATAGACAAAACAAACGTGGTTGGTTTTGAAATCTAATAAAATAAATGCTATAATTTAAGTTCCTCAGTGCTTCACATACAACTACAGTCGCCCTTTTGCGCACTCGCACTTTATTAATTTTTTTCGAGCTACGGGAGCGTGGATTTTGACGAAAAAAAGCTGAGCCGAGGCGGCCGAAACGCGCGCTTCGACGAAGGAATCTCCCAAATCCATCCGAAGCCGGACCTCTTTGGCCTTCCTGCCGAGGTGACGGCGGTAGCAAGGTCGGCGACTTCGTGGAGCCGCGGGAGATAGACAGGCATCAGGCATACCATTGGCAGGTGGCGTGTGACGTCAAGTCCTGACTAGCACCGACGTCAACGACAAGTGGAGGAGGCGAGGAGGCAAGTCGTGAATTTGGTTCGGGCGGTGTCCAAACAGACATTCGACCGACGACTGCCGGACGGTTCAATTTTGACGACTTTTGCAGGAGTCGTGTGGTTTGTAGTAGCCTGTTTGGACAGGCCTTAACGCGTCTCAGCTCGGAGCGTGGAGCGAAAGCTTGCGCTGGGAACCTCCTGGGTTCGATTCCACCACCCCCGCCCGTTTCGACTGGATGAGTTTCGTACCGGCACGCGTTCGTGTGATCACTACTGTGTCGACGTGCACGTTAAAAACTCCCAGGTTAGCGGTTGTACCGCACTGGCTAAATTTCTCATCTACAGCTAAGAGACCGATTACCCGTTGAGGCGCATCTCCATCAAGGCATGTATAAACATACTGAGCAAACCAATTTTTTTGCTACTTTGTGTTCTCTGCTTTCCGACGGTGGTGTACGAGCGCTCTCAAGTGCTCATCTGTCAAATGATGTAAACTTGTTCACATGTATATTAAGAGTTATATATGAAACACCCGTCCTGCTCAAATGGTTCTTCCCGAGTACGGCTTCCACCTGAGTTCCTGCCCTGGCTCGGCTCCCTGCGCACACCAAGTTCCCGGACAACCGCTCGTCCCAACAACTGGATGGCAGCGGCAGGATCGACTTCGCTGACCATGACTTCTGTGTGGTGAGTGCCCAGCCCTTTCTTTCTCCAACTGCCAGACCCATTAGCTCTAAGTTTTGCCTGTGGGGGTTGGAGATAGTCATGGTTAGAGACTGCGAGACCGTTCTGACGCCAGCATTTTTGTGAGAAAGGGGCCAACACATGCTGGATCATAAGTCTGGAGGCGTTCTGCTTGGCGAGTGAGTTGGTAGCAGGTCTGTACCAAATTAGGAATCGATTGGGCAGACAAAACGAAAACCGCACATTATAGAACTCCTTCAGGCCGAAGACGTCAGCGTTGTGGAGTTCACAGAGGCTCTGGAAGAGGTTCGCGGAAGGGAACAGGAGGTTCGCGAAAGGGAACGGGAGGTGCGCGAAAGCAAAAGCGGGCCGAAGAGGAGAATGCAAAAGGCGGGCCGACGCGGAGGCTTTCGATAGGTCAAGATGAGAGCTCGAGAAACGCGGTATCAGCACGAAATGGAGCGGCTCGACTACGGTCTCGAGCAGCTCGAGGCTCGCGAAGAAAGCGCGGGAGCGAGAGGCTCTTTGTCGGGCGGCAACAGGTATGTTGAAGGCGCGACAGGAAAGGCGTGTCAGGGAAAGAAACAGAGTGCGGGAGCTGGGGACGGAGAGATGAGCCGAAAACCAGCTAAGTCTCTCTTCCGGCGCTACCGCCTGCTGTTCTTCGCAAGACCGACCCGAAGTCCGAGCGGCGGGACGGTGAAAGTGACGGCAGGCAGCGACAGAAGTGGTGTGTCAGGAAAAGAGAGAAAACGGAAGCTGGGGACACCGAGGTGACCCAGAAGACCAGCGTGTTTCCTCCCGACGCGACCGACGCTGTTCCAACGCAAGACCGACGCCGCTCCAGGTGACAAGATCCTGCCCAACAGCCGAGCTGCGGGATTCTGAGAGTGACCGGGATCACAACAGACAGAAGAGGAGGCTCTTTCGGGTGTCCAGCGGCGGCTTCCCGGATGACGAAGGCGACGCCAAGACGGAAGGCGACGCCGGGGAAGTCCAGCCGGCTCACGGAGAGCAGCGCCGAGATGCCGGAGAAAGCGGTTCAGCTTAATCAAGCTAGGATCCTGACCGCTCGGATCGGCACCCGTGCGGCTTTGGTAGACCAAGCCCACGGCTGCCGTCAGGAGGGCAAGGGGCCCACCAGGACGGGAGGTGATTGAGATTTCCTTCAACGAGATCAACCAATGTGCGGTTGCGGAGCGCGGACTCCAGACCATTCCCGGGGTCCAGGTGTCGGAGGGACATCGACGAGCACGCGTCTGGCAGCGAGTCGTCATCGATGTTTGAAAACGGGAGACCCCAAGCCGGCCATCCCAGGTGACCTGCAGCCGGCGGCGGCTGCGCGGGCAAGAGACCCGCGGGGACACGATGGAGCCCGGTTGGGACAAAGCAGACCCGATGCCAGTGCACCCGAGGACATCGTGTTCGCATAGCATGGTGCATCTGAGACCGAGAACTCGGATGCCATCATGAGCAAGCGACCGGGACCGAAGAGGAAGAGGCCGCGCCGGATCAGCGTTGTTACGATTTGGCAGCAACGCTTCCTGCGAGAGAGCGTCGAGGCAAGCGCGACGAGCGCCACCTCAGACGGAGAAAGCGGTTCCTCGAGGCTGGGAGGGAAAACTCCAGGACCCCCATCCCAACGAGCCACGAACCTAAAACTCAAGTTCGAGCAAGGAGCCTGGAGGAGGCAACAACGAGCCTGGAACGACTCAACGGGGTTCGAGACAGAGTCACAGCTCATCGCCCATGTTCAGCCAGGCATCACGTCGACACTTGGAGACCCAAGTGAGATCTCCGGGACTGCAACTTCAGTGCCTGCTACTGCAAGACGAAGGAGAAGAACTTGAACAGTCCGAGTGAGGCCAAGAACAAACAGGGCGTGGGTTAGATGCAAAGTAGAACTTTTGAAGGAAAAGGAGGGCTAAACGTATTTTTTAGGTATTGAGTACACTAGGTTATTCGGCTAGGTTGTTAGCTGTTCTTTTTTTCAGGTCTCGAGTTTTGCGTTGCGTTGGGCTTTTAGCTCGCTGCGTTGGCGGTAAAGTTCATTTAAAGTTGTTTTATACTCGGTGTAGTTTGCTTTATGAAGGACGCCGCAAATTTAATAGGGATATGCCCTATGGGAGTTACGCTACGGTTTGTAATGTGGTTTTGTTTTCACGTGAGTCCGTTTTATTTTAGGTTGAGCTTAGAGGGCTTTTATTAGTCTGCAAAAGCTTCTTTCGCTAGAGCAACCTGTCAGAAGAGATAAGTTTCTTTGTGCGTGTGTTCTTCTTTGACAGAATAGTACGAAACTTTCGTGAGGCATTTTATTGCTTGTTTTGGTCTGGCAGATTGGAGAGTTTGAGGGCTGGGCGCTTGCCTGCGCGGAGTGAGGTTCGGTGTTGTGGGTTTTGCTACTGCCACTTCCCAGTGTGGACTCCAGCGTGGGCCTCTGTCTCCAGCCCAGCCTTGAGACGGCGTCTTTCATGGGACAAGTGTGGACTGCTCCCCCTCAAGACACTCTTCCCGGCGGCGGAGGAGCTGTTGCGAATGGCCCCAGGAAACGACCTTCCGTAACTATTCCGACCGGCGCCGTTGAACGCCTTGAGTTTCGTCGCCACGTGGCTCTGGTCGGCTGTGCTCGGAAACAAAGCGAAAGGCGACATGGGGTCGCCAACGAACCTTGGGGAAAGGGGATCATCGAGTGAGCGTAGTAGCCAGACTTTATCGTGAGGAGAGAGTAGAGTGTGGCGAGATCGGGTGCGTGCTTCGGCTCTTTCTCCGTGCTTTTCGACTGGCGGAACGTGAATATAGGGAGTTCGAAATAAGGACATAGACCGGATGACTGATTTTCTCCAGCGCTTAATATTTGTACGTGCCTTGCAGGAACATTCGGTATTTAACTCAAAATTTGGACTTCGTATTTTTTTACGGCAATATGTGCCTAAACCACCAATGTGCTGGCGGCATTGCACATGTGCCTAAGGCTTAGAGACAGATCTGTGAAGACAAATTCTCATCTGCCAGTGACGTAGGAAAGTGATGGTGCCCGACAAATTAAAACGTCATGACCACCATTAGTTTGGCGAAAGTAAAACTGTTTCCTCAGTCTATTTAAGAAATAGCTTGGCACGGGGCATACGAACCATGGATAACCTGATTGCTCGCAGTCACAGCTATGCCAAACGCACTCAAAGGCATCTTTTTTATTGGGTATTTATCTTTTTTATAAGACGCTGATGTTTTTTGTGTTTTTTTAGATTTTGTTTTAATTTGTGTGCTCTATTGGCATGTGGAGAGACGCTTATACACCGGTTTCAATGTTTACGTCGTGTGATTGCGATACGTAAGCCCACACACTGTTTTAATGTTTAGAAAACTATGGCACATCGTGATATCTTTGCAGCCCAAAAGGCGCATGCATTTTCGTCACTTAGGAAAGCGAGCAAACCCCGCTCCTACGTACTAAAATCGAACATGGGACTGGTCAGAAGCGATTCTGTTTGCCAATGACCTTGACTCCTGCGTGATCGGACACTACTCATTACATGTTTGTGTCTAAAGGCTGAACTCCGTGGAGTTCAGCCTTTATTAGAACGAAATCCATCGGTCACGCAACTACTCAACTGAAAACGCCGACAACCGGTGTGCAGAATCTAGAGCAAAAAAAAAAAAAAGAAATTTAGATATTAGCAAACTACGTTCAAATGAATTGAACGTGATTTTAAAGAGCCCGTTCGCACATTTGCGTTTCACTTCCACCGACTGAAATATGACCGGTTTCAAAAACTGTTGCTACGCCTCACAATCGGCTGCATTGCTGCGTCAGCCGGCCTTAAGCTGCGTCGCAAGAGGCTTAACATCGTTCTTGTCTCATTCGGTCGTAGTCAAACGCAAAATGTTTCAGCGGGCCTTTAGCTTGGAATCGGATATCATAGTCAGTTTTACGTTCTGACTGGCTGATGACCCACGAACATAACCTAGCTCACCTAGCTTACCTAGATCGCCGTCGAACAGCCCGTGGCTTCCAACCAATCGCTAGCGCCCCAGCCGCATGCGCTGCTGTAAGCAAGTCGTTAGTTCAGAAAAAAAAAAAAAAAAAAATCAGCGCTCACTATGAGAAAAAGTCTAAGGACTATGTATCCTCTTCTTTCATCTCCTTCTTTTTTTGTTGCTTTGTTATTAGACGCAGGATACCACCCCGCTGCAGTGCAGTGACGGTCACGGCCCTCCTTGCCATTCGAAAGCCGCCATTCATCGTAGTTTTCCTTTTCTTTCTTTTCCTGCTCTTCTTCAAAGCCGATTCCGAGTCAAGAGGTCCATCGAGTCAAAAGATCCAACGCGTCAAAAGATCCATTATTGGACCTTCTGACTCGTTGGACCTTTGACTCGTTGGACCTCTTGACTCGCCGTGGATCTTTCGACTCGTTGGACCTCTTGACTCGTTGGACCTCCTGACCCACATTGGATCTTTTGACTCGTGTCGGGCGAGTCAAAAGATCCAACGAGTCAAAAGATCCATTATTGGACCTTTTGACTCTTTGGACCTCTTGACTCCCTGTCTGATAACGGGGAAAGGGGGGGGGGGGGTGAAGGGCTTCGAAGAAAGTTGGAACAAAAACAGCAGGAAAAGAAAGAAAAGCAAAACAACGGTGAATGACGGCTTCCGGGTGGCGAGGAGGCGGTGCCGGTCACTGCACTGCAACGGGGTGGAATCCCGCGTATAATAAAATAACAAAGCAACAACAACAAAAAAGGATGATGGGAGAAGATGATGCAGTGGCCTCGGGAACGACAGGTTTTGGGATGGTGGATGTGTCACGGCGTTGTGCATTTCCTATTTCAATCGGCTGGTGACCAACGCCATCTCTTCGTGCTGTATGCTTGACTACCGCAGGAATTTCCCAAGAGTTTTGCGCGCTGTACTAGCTTGAAAGGCACTACACAAATGCACACGCGCACACTAAAAGCGCAAAGCCGCGAGGCACTCTGCGATTGATTGGACTAGCCGGTAATAACATGCACAAAAAAGTCGACGAACGCCATTAATACGTTTTGTTTTCACCATTGCTTGATTTGTCCTGTCAGCTCGTAGCGTCGGCTGCACTGTAGCTTTAGTAGAACGTAGTTTAAACGCGGGAAGAAAAAAAGTCATTATATTTTTGTATAATTTCGAATTAGCGCAATGGCGGTGCAAGAAAACATATCCACTTGATGAATCAGACATTATCATGAACATACTACATATTTGTAGTGGCGTGCGTGCAGTCATGTATGGCTACTGCGTGATGCACGTTAAAGACCACAGGATTGTAGTGGTACTGCACTGTCAAAATTTCTCGTCTACAGCGTAAACCAGTGTCGCCGCTCCTCAAAGGCAAACCGACCTGACACTGAATAAACACAAACCTGAAATATATATATATATTTTTTGTGATTGCGTGTTATGCAACAGCGTCTTTGTGTGGCACCATATCTAATTCTGACGTAACCGGGACAGAGGAAATACAACTTTTTTTTCTATTAGCGTTCTATCGACATTTGTTCTGTTATTTTTTTTAGCCTTCTATTGGAATTATTTAGTTTCTTTTCGTCGGGCAACGCCTAACGTGTTACACGATGTTTTAATATTTTAAAAATATATTCTGCTACTGAAGGGCAGAATGACCGCATGCGCATAAGCCATCACAGCATACTTCAGTTGAGTGAGCGTGTTTCACTTGAGTCGACGCTCGATTCGTTGCTGAGCTTTTCTCAGCATCGGACAGTTTGGCGGTGAGCTTTTCTCCGATAAGCTTTTCTCCGGTGAGCTTATCTCCGGTGAGCTTTTCTCCGGCGACGTTTGCTCCGCCGCCCCGCAGGTCGCACAGCGGCACATCTTTGATAAACCGTTATTATCTACCTGAGAGTCTACTGATCTTGAAGATGGTGCCAATTCATAACTAATCTACTGAAGAGACCTATTTCTAAATTACTCAAGCATCAAGGAGAATGCAGGGGATGGTGTTCCAGGCACCGCACGTGCCGGCGTCTGCAGCAGTAACTGTTCTAAAACAAAAGCCTAAAACAAATGGTATCCTGCACGCGCGTTCGTCAACGCTTTATTTTGGTTATTTACTCCGAATCTTTTATACGGGGAAGGCGTGCGCGTGCGGCGCGTGCGGCGGTGCAAGTGTAAAGCTTTTGGTCACGCACACGAAAAATTCACAGAACCCTATAGACGCTATACAGCACCTAGTGCATATGACGCCAAGCGATAAGCCGCCTTCAGTGTTTGGTGTTTCATCGCATTGCACGTTCGCTGCACTTCATTCTTACCACAGCAGGGCAAGTTATTGCCATTTTAGCGGGCTACGCGCGTCCTTCTCCACAGCATTAGGCACTGTGTAGAGGCTACTGGAAACGTCGCGTTTGCGAGTGGACATAATCGGCATCTCGGTAAGACCAAGAGCAAGGTCGGTCTATGGCGTGCCATCTGGCGCGTGTACAGAGTCTGGTGCCCCATGCGTGCAAGCGCGTGCAACGCGCAGGTGAACGTAGCTTTGGCAAGCTCGTAATCGCACGGGCGTGCCTGCTCGAGCAGAGACATGGCGGCGGCCAGTCGCCCAGCTTGCAATCGTGTGTACTATCTCTCCGGACATAAGCTCACCGATTTTTAGATCCTGGATAACTTTGTTGACATACATCGCCACTCAGATGGTTTTTTTGTCTGCCTTGTTCGTTTAGATGTTGGCTATTTGTCTATTGTCTGCTTGCTGGCCCGCTAATTATTTGTGACTCCAGGAAAATCGAAGTCGCCTAAAGACAAAGGTGACGCGCTCTGAAAGCAGGTCCTCTCGCCGCGGTTGTATGCTTGTTCTGCTTCGTCTTCGCGGACAATATTGCTTTAAGGAAAAAAAAAGTCACGCTTCAGCGACACCGCAACAAAATGAGGAGAGTCCCCTCCGGCCCTCCCCTAGCCGCGGAGAAATCGCAAAGAAGAAAGCGGACTATTCCCCTTTCCTCCCGCAGCCGCTTGTGCCGGCCAAGAAAATACGCGCGTGACGTGGACTGGGTGAAAGAGTTAGCAAGCTCAAAAAGTACCTGCTCGAGTTGAGGCTACATTTTTTTTTTAAATGTGGTCGTGAAAACGTGAACAGACGCGTCAAAAGATTCATATTCTTGACTTTTGTCACGAAAAGTTTTAGTGGCGCATCTACCCGAAGCAAAGAAAAGCGCTCCGTCCCCACTTTTTAAAGCCAGCGACACAAAACCGCTCCCCCGGTAACCCCTTCAGGCCCGTTTTCCGGCCGCAAACCAAAAAACGGTGCGGAGTTGAGCGGCGCGTTAAGCTTAAATCTGTCTCACATTTTTTTCTTTTGTAAACAAAAACTAAGGCACTTAGTAAAAAATTATTTTCTGATCTCTAATGTTCAACGTCTCCCCTTGCACTAGGGGAGGAGTGGTGAGGAGCTTTTGCGACCCCCTTGCAATATGACGCGGCAGTTCTCGAGTAATTGGCCGCCTTGACCCGCATTGGATCTTTTGACTCGCGTCTGCCGAGTCAAGAGATCCAACGCGTCAAAAGATCCATTATTGGACCTTCCGACTCGTTGGACCTTTTGACTCGTTGGACCTCTTGACTCGCCGTGGATCTTTTGACTCGATGGATCTCTTGACTCGTTGGACCTCTTGACCCACATTGGATCTTTTGACTCGTGTCTGGCGAGTCAAAAGGTCCAACGAGTCAAAAGATCCATTATTGGACCTTTTGACTCGTTGGATCTTTTGACTCGTTGGATCTCTTGACCCAGAAGCGTTCAAAGCCCTTCCCCCTTTCGCGGTGATCGGGCAGGGAGTCAAGGAGTCCAAAGAAGTCAAAGGTCCAATAATGGATCTTTGACGCGTTGGATCTTTTGACTCGCCAAACGCGAGTCAAGGGATCCAACGAGGTGAAAGATCCACGGCGAATCAAGAAGATCCGACGAGTCAAAGATCAACGAGTCAGAAGGTCCAATAATGTGAATCTTTTGACGCGTTGGACCTTTTGGCTCGTTGGACCTCTTGACTCGGAATTTCGGTCGCGCACCAGTCACCTAGCTGTGTTTGGAGGCTTGTGTTTGTCCTTTGTTCCTCTTGTTGCCCCTTCTCCAGGGGATTATTTTCGTCAACCAGAGTGACTTTGCAAACAAAGACTCGGCCTACAACCTTAGCGGTAACATGCTATAGGAGGTAGGGCGCGGAGGAACATGGAGCCTTGCGCCGCCTAATAGATCCGCCGCTGTTTACGACCGCACAGCGCGTAAAAAATAAAAGATAGTTAAAAAAAAGAAAAAAAACGATTGCTTGAGATTGTTTGTATTGGGCGTTTTCAGATAGGATCGAACGACCATGTCCGGTCGACCTTTTTTATATTTTACCGCAAAAGATATACTTTACTTGTGCAACCGAAAAAATATATTCAAACTTTTTTTTTTGCGGAAAATAAAATTTATTTTGAGGAACAAAATCACAAAGTCGCTGTCGGTATACGCCCACGTTTTTGCGACTAGCGTGAAACCGTCCTTTTGGATATTTATAAAAGAAAACAATGTTGTCGCCTTTAGGTTTGGCTAATTTGTGTGCAGAGACCACATAAAAAAATAAAAAGGAGGTAAATATGCATTATCAATTACTTGAAGCATTTTCAGAGCTTTATGGATCAAAAAAATCTTAGAAGACCAGAAATTATTATATTTTTAATTGATTTGAACGCGTCTGTTCTATATTCGCACAAATTGTCACTGAAGTTGAAAACGATAACCTTTCTAAAAAGAAAAAAAAATACACTGAAATGTAGACATTGAGTTACCGATTTTTCAGTAATAGGAAAATCACAGTTTAAAATGATGGCACGATAACGCAATTTTTCTTCTACTTTTCGCAGATCGAGGCTTTATAATCTGTCCTATCTGTACCCTTCAAAAATACTTTGCAATATTTTTTATTGTTTATTCTTATCTTACAGGGTTATAAATATGCAGTAATTGCCGTAACGGAGGACGTTGGTCGATTTCAAACAAGGGCAAGAGAGTGGTAGAAAAATGTAGGAAGTCTGGGAAGAGAAAGCACTTTGACATGAGTTCGCGAAAAATAAGAATTTATACAAAAGATGCACAGGTCAGTTTGAAGCACAAGTCACCAACAGATTTATCGAATCAGTGAATTTTGGAGCCTACCCTTCGTGAAGTACGGGCTGCTGCTGACGACCAGGTTTTAAGCAGGGATTAAGAAAGAACACATGTTTGTAGTGGCACTATTGAAACCAGTTTAGTATATCAAGATTCCGCGCACATTCGGAGCTTGTCGCTTGAATTCTCTTTCTGCCGGACGCTGACCCGAGGTTGGTCACGACGCTCTCCTTGTACTCCGAGGAAGAAACGGTTTTTCCCGTTTTGCCTGCAGCGATCACCGCTTCGTTTCTTCTCACTCGCACCGCAAGCTCGGGCACCTAGGATCGGCTTTTCGCAGCCATGGAGACTTTACTTTTAAAGATATATATTTTCTGCGGCTACTATTTCTTGCTAAAACAGCTGTGGTTGCGAAGTGTCGAGACCGCGTACACTGGCACAAGTGACAGGACTAATTCCACGCACAACGGAGACAGAGTCAGTCCTTTGCTTTCATGTCCCTGAACGCTTTGACGTCAGTTTGAGAGGTGCAAGTTTCACGTTTGGCAGTTGAGTGTTCGGTGGGGCAACCGCCCTCTGACGACTAATCACCGACTTGGCAGGCCATCTGAGGCTGTACAACTTTGTCTGGTGCTGACACGACCCCCGATTCAATCCTGGTGCTCTTGCCATGTTCAGTTGCGGAAAAAATACACCTCGCTGACGTGTATTTGAGGCTCTGCCGCTCGAGCTATGGTTACTACTCGTTCTTAAAGTGACTGGCTGCACCATCACCCGTAGCTCATAAGCATACCCAAATTGAATTTCGCGATTCTCCAAACCGCTGTTACAGAAAATCTCCTTAAATCGCAATTCTTCTTCCTTTTTTTATGGTATCTTTATTTTCTACGTGTTGCGCGGTCCTCCACAGTGGCATCTTGGCGCTCCACAGGCGGCGCAGGTTCAGGTTCTGCGCGCCCTACCTCTATATCATGTTACCGCCAAGGTTGTGGGCTAGATCTGTTTGCCAAGTCGTTGTGGTTGCTTCCTTTGCGTCTTATAGACGAGACGCATAGCCGCCTCACTTGGCTGTTGAAAGAGGCACCCCGCGAAGCATGTTACAGGGTGGCTGCTCTCGATCGCTCCGGCGCATGATTTTGGGTCGGTTGTACGAAAATGCACTAGAAAATTTTCACTTTAAAGTACGTCCACCTCTGTGGTGTCAATTTGTCTTTTTCTGACAACTTCGTAGCATTTTTACGCTTTACCAAGAATGGCCGCAATTCCGAAGAACCGGTATGTGCACGCCCCGTTTATGGCAACCGCACTTGCGTCAATTTGGCCATATTTCTCGCTTTATAACTTTAAAAAAGCCACACAAATATTGCATTATGTTTTTGAAGACACTGTTAGTAGATATCATACGCTTTATTTTAGAGAGTCTAGAACATATTAAAGATGGCCTTTTTAATTGATCTTCAAAATAATGTATTTTTAATTAAATGCCTGCGTGAGTAATTCCTGTAAATTCCACCGCAAACCAGGACAACAATATTTTACGCAAAGATGAACTATGTACAGGGCTACACACTGGCAAAGTTTCAAGACCTTAGCTTTTACAGATACGGAGAAAACTGTTCTTTAATCCAGAGCGTTATTGCGCAATGTGCCGTGTTTACGTTCTTTTTCTCGAAATAACTACCCTGATTCTCAGTGAATTTCGGGGTTATCAATTCTTCCTATGTCTAATTTTTCAGTGAATATTTCTAGACCCGTAGCCACAACAGTTTTCTGGGGAAGCCGCGAATTGTCAACACCGCGCGATACGCAAAACGCGCCCCTGACTGAGATGGTGCTTAGAAATTTTTTCTCAGGAGCAAAATTGTTTTCGAAAACAAGGATTGGTGTTATTATTCTGGGCATAAAGACCGCAGAATATATTTTTTCGTCAAGAGTAAAATGGTCCCCGGACATGGTTGTTCGATCTTATCTGAAAACGCCCCACTGAAAAAACTCGGTTGGGAAACTGCCCTTAGAGCCGGCTTTCAGAAAGTGGCTTCTATCCCCTGTACTCGAGAACCGAACTAATGGTGATCGCAACGCCGCCATTTCCTCGCAGGCGAACCACTCAGAAGACTGCGCGTCTACGCTGTCGATTCAAGGTCGAGTCGTGCAAGGGCCGGTGGCGCCATCTCCATAGGAAACCATTACGCAGTGGCAATATAAATAAATTTACATGTTTCGACAAGTCGCTCAAGGATGTTTATCGTATTTAGTTTCGTCGCGGTGGACGCGGGCGGTCCGGGTTTTCATGGGTGAGTTTTCCCAGCTGAGAGTTTCAGTAACGTTGCGAGAGGGGGAAGAATCTTCTGCCACGCTTCCAATGACGCGCGCCGCGGGAGCCGGAGAGGAGGGCATCGCGCGGCCGTGGTGGTGGCACAGCGTACGCGACGGCGCAAAACCGAGGAGCACCAACTACGCAGTTTGCACGAGAAATCGCCGACACCTGGGAGGAAAGGCGAAGCTCTTCGAAGACAACCAGTTTGTGGACCGTAGGTGGTCATCCGAAGGAAGTTGTGAGAATGGCCGCATTCGAAACAACAGATGCCCGGAAGAACAGACTGGCTCTCCGAAAAAAACAATATGCTGAGCCGCTGCAATGTTGGAATCCCCATCTTTCGCCGCGTCAGGGACCCCTGCGCCAAATGTTGACGCATTTCGACGAGAGTCAAGCGTAATCCAGAAGCTTAAATATTTCCGCGTGTGCTGGGATTGACGGAATTAATTCCAAAGTTCCTGAAGAGGCACCGCCACCTCTTCATCTTTGATTCTTTTCGAAATTTTTTCACAGTACTTTGCGGTGTTGCACGTTGCCCAACGATGGGAAGGTAGGAAAGGTGGTTCCCTTGCATAAATCAGGTACCGCACACTCCCCATTTAACTACAGAGCCAATATCATTGACTAGTGTGCCGTGTAAATTACTTGAACATATCATTTACTCTCACCTTGTTACCTTTCTCGGGTCCAACTCTTTTTTTACTAACTGTCAACACGGGTTCCGAAGATTTTTTCTTGTGAAACACAGCTCGTATCGTTTACTAATGACCGGTCAGTTGCTAACGACGCCGGGCTAATAGTTGACTGCATTTTCTTAGATTTTTGCTAAGGCTGTCGACTCTGTCTCACACGATCTGCTTTCTCTTGAAACGGAAGTAACAGCTTAATATTGATCCTAACATCTTGGGCTGGATTAAATGCTTTCATCTAACCGCTCGCAATATGTTTCTGTCAATGGGCAATAATTCTTCTACACTACTCCTGTAACGTCCGGGGTACCACAGGGATCTGTCCTGGGGCCTCTCTTGTTTCTAGTCTACATTAACGACCTCCCATCGCAAATTGTGTCCTCTATTAAATGGTTCGCGGATGATTGTGTACTGAATCGCGTAATTACTAATGCCCAAGAGTGTGCTATGCTACAGTCAGACCTTGACGTAGTTTCTTCCTGGTGCACTGATTCCCTAATGAAGCTTAACGTTACTTAAATGTAAAAGCATGCGTGTTTCCCGACTCTCTAAAAACATTGACCACTGCCATATATATCCTTAATAGTATACCATTAGATGCATGTTGCTTCATACCAAGTATCTTGGTATTCACATAACTCATAACTTTCTTTTCCTGGAACATGCACGTCGACTATGTCTTTAATAATGCTAATCGTATTCTTGGGTTTTTGCGCCGCCACTTCCATTCCGCTAATCTTCCGGTCAAACTGCAATTATATAAGACCTCGAGTCGGGCCAAAACTCGAATACGCCTGTTCCGTTTGGGATCCGGGACATGTGGACATTATCACACATTCTCCAGTCCAGAACCGAAGCAGCGGGATTTATCCTTTCAAATTATTCTCGCACTGCTAGTGTTTCATCGATGAAGTCAACTTTGGACTTACCTGACCTCTCTTTACACCGTAAATACTTTCGATCTTTGTCTTTTCCGCAAAATCTATTTTACTAACCCAACTCCACAAAGATCAACTACTTTTGCACGCTTCATATGTGTCGCCTCGCAACGATCACCAGTGTAAGGTTGGCACGCCGACGTGTCATACGAACATCTATTTTGACTATTTTTTGTTCCAAGAACATCTAACGATTGGGACCACCTCCCTGCCTCCATCGTGTCCATCCAGGGACGCCACATACTTCAAGAAGTTTGCCAACGATTTCATCTGTACCACCCACTCTCCCCTGTGAGAGCATCCGGGCCTTGAGTAGTGAAAAATAAAATAAATAAATAAAACAGCAATTTCGGCGTTGTTTTTTTTTTTTTTTTTTGTTCAGCGTGCGACGTTAGTGTTTTATTTGCAAAATAAGGCGAGAATAAAAAATCAGCAGAACCCATCCTTTGGGAATGATTATCTACGTTAATGCGAATAGCATCAAACGGTGCGGAGTTATGCGCGTTCGTCAGGTGGCCGGCACACTCTAGATACGCCAGCCCACTCTTGAGGCGATTCTAAATTTGTTGGCACTTTCACAGCCCTGCGCACGATCTCCGCAGCCCAGCACGTGCGTTTGTGTCACTTAGGAAGGCGAGCAAAGCACGCGCCATACGCGCAAACACTCAAAATGGTACCGACCAGACTTTCTGGCGTCTCAGCTAGTCTCAACCAGCGGTACTCTAAACGGTTGTTTATATCTTTACCATAGGACGCGCTTTACAGCGCTGTCACAGCTACCGGTGCGCGCGCGTTCCATGCACGAGGGCTCATTCCGCTCTCGTGAGGCTGAGCACGCCGCTACATCACCCTCTCCCGAGCGCGGGAGAGGGTGAGCTAGAGTAGAGGGTGCAGCGCGGGAGAGGGTGAGCATGGCCCTCGTGCATGGAACGCGCGCGCACCGGTAGCTGTGACAGCGCTGTAAAGCGCGTCCTATGGTAAAGATATAAACAAATCGTTTAGAGTGCGGTGAATGACTGCCTTCATAGCTCTGTGGTTAGCGCGTCTGCCTGCTGATCAAAGGGTCAACGGTTCGAATCCCAGCCGGCGCCGGTCTTTTTTATTTATTTATCGACCCGCGGCGTAAGAGGTTAGATAGCCAGATAGATAGATACATAGATATGCTTCGTCTCACCTTAGTATGGAATATTGTTGGCCGCGCGCGCCAAAAGCGCGGTGAGCTGGTCGCATTGAATGAAGCCGCGGCGGCTGCACGAGGCGCTCGCATGCAGCAAGTGCTCTAGTCAAGGCGGTCAAGGCTGGCCGCTCGCGCTAGCACAGCTTCAACTCGCGGTTAGTCCATGCTAGGGTGAGAGGAAGTATGAGACGAAAAGTGCGTGAAGTTTTTAAAGAATGCTATTCGCATTAACACATAACTCGAAGGGGATTCTCTAAGCTTATTTGTTTAAAGTAAGCATCGCCAGCAATATGAACCCAGTGAGGGTCCTCGGATGTCCACGCCTGTGTCCCGCTGTTTCGAAGCGGCCGAAAATGCATTGGGCAATTTTTCTCTAGATTATTGTGTAAACTGTACAGACATAATACGCGGTTCGTAGCAGACGATATGCTTTTATCCGGGTCTGTTACTTGAGAAGTTACACTGTTGTATTGTTTTCTCCCTATGATGTTTTGTAGCAGAAAAACCGCGTTCTTCGCCCACTGCTAGCAGGCCCATCTGCAAACAATTTGCTTGGGCCCGCCGGCGAGATCCAAGTGAGAGCCACGGCGACTACAATTCTATCACTTGGGGATACTTCGGCATGTTCCCAGTAACAAAAAACACGATTTGTTTATTATCCCGTTAGAGATAAAACAAAACAAAACAAACTTTGAGACAACTTTTACAAGAGTTGTAAAAAACTATCCTGACAATCTTCCTGCGCAACTCAACGCAACTAAAAAGCCGAGACAGGAGGTTAAAAGAAATTGCACAAACAAAACGTCGTTGATATTACTATGTTTGAATACGAAAGAGCTCGCCTGCCTAAGTAAAGTTGTCTCCCCATGTAAACAAAAGACGGCTCTTTGTGCGACCGATTCTACTCACAAACCCGTTGTTCATCCTGCAAACTAGTTATACGTTAAATATTTTCTTACCTCGGAAGCGTTGGGGAAAATCGCCTTCGCATAGGATTATGTCCAGCTTGGCTCCTGACCTGTGAGCTGTATGCCCTGGAGGAAAAAGGGCAGCAAACATTGCGTTTCTCCGGAATCACAAATGGCTGTTTCCGCTTCGAGAGAGTACATATACGCACTAATGTTTGAGCGAGTGAGGTTATATACACACTTTTGAGCTGTGATAAGGTTATTAACAATACACGGAGTTCATTCTCTGAAGTAAGCGCCAGGGTTATTAACGGTACACGGAGTTCATTCTCTTCGAAGTAAACGCCAGCCTGGTCTGCCCCCAGTCAAAAAGAGAGAAAAAAAACAATTTTCTTTCGTTTTCTTTTAGGATTTACATTTTCTTTTGCAAACATGAGGAAATCACCGGGTTGAACATGTTTTGGTTCTGGTGTGAGGCCAATATTGGGTGTGATTAATACAGACTGGACCGACAAATACGGTGAATGACCAGTCATGACAAGCAACGGGAATTTTTTTTTTTTTTAATTTGTAAACCGGGCAATTCTGAAGTGATGCCAAAGGTCGAGATACTACAGATACCGCATTCATCGGCCGTATAGCAACCGGCAAGACTCAATAGCAATTGGTCATCCATATCGATAGCCGAACGCCTGTGTGTTTTTGTTATTATTTTTTTGTGCAAAGACTGAGTAAAACTTTTTAAAATACCAACAATCTGTGTTTCGCCACCTATTCAGCTATTTCATGCGTCATGTTTTTCTGCAGTTAATTCAGATAACTGGCATCCACCGTCTATTCACTGCATTCATCGGCCATATTACTACGGCAAAAAGCGCCAAACATTCCTATTCGCACTTATATTTACCGCTTCAGTCCAGTTCATGTTGCTGCACGTGAATTCCCGATAACTGGCATTCACCGTCTATTGACTGCATTCAATGGCATGTACCAGCAGCAAATATCAATACCCGGCATTCACAGTATATTCGCCACGCCGGCTATGCCTGCTGCTGCGGATTTCATTGACTGGCATTCGGAGTCCTATCAACTGCATTCGCTGGCCGTGTTACTGCGCGGCGGTGGGTGAACGGAATTTTTGTAAGTTCTGTTTTCCTTTATGCTTATGTAGGAAACAATATTTCCCGGGGAAGTTTCTTTGGTGCGCTGAACATCTTGTTTGCGTGATATTGGATTTTATTATCCAGTCGGGGTGGCATACCGATGCGTATTCTATTTTTGTTAGGGTTTTGAGATCGTCTGCTGTAAGAGAGTTTCGACAACCGTCAAGCTGCTTATGCAAATATATGTACATATCTCCTGTTTCAAAATATAAAACGAAAAACAAAAGTATTCTGATTCGTATATTTGTTACTGGTAATATTGCTGATATTATAGATATTACAAATATTAAAATTATTATAACTATTCTTTACTAGTTTTATTCTTATAAATATCAATAGTTGGCATCGATCGTTCATTTAGTGCATTCAGCAGCCATGATCTTGCAACAGATTCCGATAACTTGCTTTTCTCACATATTCAACGCATTCAATAACCAGGTTCAAGCAGTAAATTACAATAACCAAGTCACTGTCTATTCGCCCCATTATTTAACGGGTCATGCTCAAGTAATAAATTCCAACAGCTGGCATTTAATGTCAGCGTAATACATTCAATGCGGCATGTTCGATCAGTGGTTGCTGAGACACGGCAAGCCTCTCATATCGGATGTCTGCAGCTTTAGCCCAAACAAGTGAACCTACTCTTGGCTTGTTTGACGCACTTATCGGTTATCTCTGAGCAAATAATCCTGTTTCACGAAACACTTTTTTCTTCAGGCGCATAGTTTGCCACATATCTGCACTCTTAAGTGCTCGAACTGGTTTGTTGATTCCCATGCCTAAATCGAAATGGCATTGCAATGTGATGCTCAACCCCACCCACCTTCCTGCACGAATAGACCTGACACACCCTATACTCACTTTCATAGTCAACATTGTGAAAAGATCTATCAGAAGCATCCTCGTGGCTTAATTTCGGGATACATTTGCATATCATAAATTTCAAACAAAAAAGCATTCTTCAGTTCGGTCTTCAAAACTCAAATTCTTCAAACCTTTTGGGGACCTTCTTGTTTCGGTTGAACCGTAAGCTCTTGCACAGGTCCAGGTATTAAATGAGCACATTCTCCGGACCGTGATACCTCGTGAATACTTAGAACTGGGACACAAGAGGTATTATCGCGTGCCATCACTTATTGTTTTTCCAGCTGTGATACCTTGTGAGTGTTTGCTGATGGAACCTGATGACGATAGCCCTTGACTAAATTGGTGGACAGACCGGCCTATCACATGTAGACGATCTCAGAAGTTATATTTTGTAGAAACAAAGTACTTCTGTCAGAAATTTCATCCGACAACTGTGACCTGACCTGTTTCAAAAGCTCCTCAGAAACCCTGCAATTTAATGACAATATTGTATACTGAAAGGTGGCAATTAATTAAAGTGCACCACCCTAGAGCTCGCGACTATAACTGTGTAGCATAAAGAATGGCATTCTTCTCTATGATCATAGGCTAATAGCACAAATGCAAGTTGAACACATTCGACTCTTTCTCTAAGTTCATCGCTCAAAAGCTCATCTAAGTACAACTCAAGAACTGATTACACTGACGGTTATTATCAACATGTTCAGATGCTACGTGAATCATGAAACGTCATTGAGGTTGTCACGGGATCTCTACTCCAATGCTGTACTACGAAGACTGGCGTGTTGACCGACCATGATATATCCTTGCATGTCACTGAAGTTAAGTTCATTCCAAACAGAGCTGCACATTCGCAGGGAATTAAGGTGTACTTTGCGGGCTTCACAACTCCGATTCCCACAGACCTGTCCCCGGATGAACATGACACTACAGTACTTCGCTCTCGGCAAAGGGTTTTTTCACTCACTTATTGCCTGGGGGCTTCGGGATCGGGGAACGGTCATCAGCGAGGCCGGGGGGGGGGGGGAGTTTGCTGCGTCCGCAGCTGCTGCTGTTCATTCATGTCCCAGCGGTGAGTGCGTCCGCACCCGCGTCATTGCGACGTCGTGTCGTCCGGGGTCGCTCTCCGGTCCGTTCGTCGAGTCCGGCGGCTCGTTGCGCCCGCCCTGCCCCGCGCCAGCGTCCGTCCTCCCGTCGAGTTCCCGCGACAGCGTCGTCCTTCTCTCCGGTCGCCGCTGCGCTTCAACGCTGTCGCCGTTCGAGAGAGCTGCTTTTTTTCCGCACGTCCCCTTTTCCAGCCTTGGCCCCGTTGTTCGAGCTAGTAGCGTGATGTCATTTGGCTAGAGTGGTGTAGCCGGACAAAACGCACTTGCTGGTCATAGCAATACCTTC